>VWYI01032584.1:0-34670 GCA_013399455.1 Anthoscopus minutus | reverse complement strand
AGGGTTGATGTCCTGGCTCTGTCATGATTTAGCTGAATGGTCAGCAGTTTTTTCATTTTTTATTTTGTGTTGTCATTGATATTTCCTCTTCATTCATCGTCTCTCATTGCTGTTAGAGTGTTCTGTTGACTCTTTGTGACTTTTGGAACTAGGGTTTCCCATTGCACTGTCATTTAAAGCTATCTTTGGTAAGTCTTTTCAGTCTTCACTAGATGCCCATCTAGTACTTTATTCTATTTCTTTTATAATCTTAGGAAATTTTGAAATAGATGTATTTAGAGATAGTAATCTTGATGAGACCATCTGTGGTTGTCTCTGCCTGGTGCTGCTTCATGTTTTCGAATTCTGTCCTAAGAGCAGTCATTCTTCCAGTACTTCTGGTGTTCCTTGAGTATTTCAGGTTGTAGGAAAAATAATAGTTTAGCAGATCCCATTATGGGGCTTCCTGAGAGTGGAAGATCCCCCAGAGCCCATTGCCAATGCGAGGGGAAGTGTCCTCATCACACTCCTGGGTCACTTGATAGTCCCTCACCACCTTTTCCCTGCTGCTCACTGCAGGTGTCTTGGAAGGTATTCTCAGAGTGAGGTAATGGAAATAGAGACTCGAGATATGTTGAGCATTTTCTTTCAGCACGACTGACATTGGAGGTGTCTAACCCTGTGTCTAACAGGCTGAGATATAACCAGAGAGGTGGAAAGCTCCTTGGCATCCCTGGCCCTGGCATTTGGTGTTTTATGTGCTTTGCCTACAGCTTCCCACTTACATTGTTGCCTGACCTTCCTCTTTCTATTACACCTTTTTATTCCTAACTGTGATATGGATTTCACTACTGGAGCAGGACTGAGTTTTAGGCAGGTTTTTCTTTTATTCTGAGTGTGGTATGTTGCTTTTGATCATGCTTTTGTGGAGGGTTGTTCTTTTTACTGTCACTTTCTATCATATTTTCTGTTCCTAACCAGTTTTACTTGCCTATGCTTTAGGCATTAGGCACTTTAAACTATATTTCATACAGTATATTTCAAACTGGCCTGTGTTTTCCAGCTTAAATTTAATGGGGCTATGATTGCAAGTACCTGGGCAGACAGTAGTTTCTTATTAACTGATAGTTTTCCTTGCACAATCCAAAGGACTTACCACATCTTTTTATAAGTTACAGCACTGTGGGGGGGGTGGATGTTTTCATTTTTTAAAAAATTATTATTTATTTATTCTTAATCACAGCTGCATGAACAGCCTCTAGATACACGTTAAGTTTCACTTGCCAGACTGCATTTTTCTTTATTTTAATAATAATTTTTATTGCTAGAGATTTGCTTGGATGAGAAGGAAAGGAAAAGAAAATCAAGACTGAAAGTATCAGGGCAGTGTAGCAAGGGAGAAGAGATTATGTTTGCTTTTGTAGCTCATTTAAGCATCAGATTTTCAAAAACATTTGCTTTTCCAAACAACTGGAGTATCAAGAACACCCATCCCAGCTCATCCCTGTGTGCTATGTAGCAGAATTTTCTCCACAAGCAGGGTATGCTGATTGTGTCCTGACTCTTTCATGAAATGGAGCAAAGAGTAGCTTGATGGAGAGACATCATTATATGAACCCCTGCTTGCACACCTGCCCTACCCCTGTGAAAAGCTGGATTTATAAATATTTTGGAGTGTAAGAGCACTGTTTCTTCAGGCTCTTCCAATATAATGGGATAGGATGAACTACGTGTGGAGCAGCTAAACTTTTGTTTAGAAGGCTTGTGTTTGGTAATTATTAACTTAGAACTATAAATGCAAGAGGTGGGAAATAGCAGCCTTGTGCAATCCATGGTGCAAAGACAGGAATACAGAAATGAGCTGTGGCCTCAGTGTTCAGTCCCAAGTAATGAGCCTCTTAATATTCCCCACAACAGTAATTATGTGAACAATAGCCAGAATGAAGTTCAGAGAACAGCAGGTTCTCATGCCATGTAATAGAAGAAGCCAAAGGTCATCATTTCCTGCCAAGCAGAACTTGGTGCTGCTTTGAGTTACTCTTCCAAGCAAAGTTTTGGGAAGGCACTTAGTTCCTTTTACTGTCACGTGCAACTGGAAGATTCTGTTTGGTGTGCAATTCTAATTGCAGTGTGACAGTGTGCAAGGAAGAAAGCAAGATGTTGCAGAAATAGCGTGAGTCAGTTGTTTTAATTACTTGTCTTATGGGGAACTTATTGTGGCATTGAGGCAGGTCTTAACAATCTGTGAGGAGGGGTGTAATTATACAAAGGCCTGTAATAAGCTGAAATTTGGTAAGCAAATGAGATGTTTCCAGTAAACACAATACATCCATATGCATTTGTGGGTTATTAGTTAGGAAGACTTGCTTTTTGGTATATTATCATGTTTGCAGAATTAATACTAGTGACTGTCAGCAGCATTTAGGTAAAGGCAGCATGTAGAAAGTGCATTTTGTAGCATGGAGATGTGGCAAAAATGCTGAGTTATCCTTTTTCTTACAATACCAGTCTTAGAATATGAACTCAAAAAATACAGAGCTGATAGACAACATATCTTTGTACAAAACATTATCCCCAGAAAAGTCAATAATAATAGTCAAGGAACTAGAATTGATTTCTAAAGAAATGGTGAAATGAGCAAGCGTGCAGGTTGGGATGAGGCACTTTGAGAAAACTGAGTGTTCTTGGCAGTAAGCAACAGAACTTTGTGGGTCTTTAAAAATGCAAGTTACTGGCATGAATCTTAGGAAAGAGACATTTAATGAATTTTGACAGGTACTTTAAGAGTGCAATGCAGTAGGTATGCACTGGGAAATCCATGAGATGCTGAAAATTTCCTGTCAAGTTCAACTTAGAGTTATTACAAATGAAGTTTCAATTTGCTGCACCACTGCATCTTTTTGCTATTGGACACTGGTGTAAACCCTGATCTGAATGACCACAAGTTGGGTGATGATCTGAATAGTGCATTTAATTACTGTATGTTACACTATCTAGCCTCTTATTGACATAGTTTAATGATATTCTTTCTTTTTGTAGTATGACATCGCACACAAGATTGGTGACATAACAGTGGTATAAACATGAAGAAACAGGCATCAGTTTTTGTATGACTTTCCAGTACGGTGAAACTGAAGTGCATGATGAAATGAAGTGCTGGGGTTTTTTAACTTGATCTCATTTTAGATTCAAGATTTTTAAGCAGGCTGTATTCAGTTTTGTAAGTACCATTTTTTTTCTTTTTCATATTTTTAATGCAAAGTTTACAAAGCCACTCCTGACGTTTTTGTTTTGTGTTTGGAAAAGCGTGCACCATCCCTCCTCTCTGCTTCGCTCACCCCGTTCCTGGAAATACAAAAATTTTGAAGTTAACAAAATCAACTCAGGTAGTAGAAATATAGCCTTAAGCAGGGGTGTTAAAGAGATTGTAATCTGAAATAGAGTAGTTTTGGGTTTTCCTAGCTTTCTGGTCTGCTGATTTCATAAGGAAGTGTGTCATCATCTATTGAATGATGTAGTGATACCCATGAGGGCTTACAAACTGTGTGCAAAGTACACTGTGTTTTGCGATTGTATATATTTTATAACACTTAATAAAACATACTTGAATGTTACAGTTAACATGTGCTTCAGCATAATCTGTTAATGCAGGTGGTGTGGTAATCCATGTCTGTGCACTTTGTTATTCCTCCTGCTCCCCAATTTACCATGCAGGAGTCCAGAGAGAAGAGTATGCTCTTTAAACCAGGCAGGTTATGGAGTCCCCATTGTCTCCTGCAGTGTGGAGTGAAAATATTAATTTACTTGACCATGTAAGGATGAGACCACTTTAATCTGATCTAATGGACTGGACTTTACCAAATCAGTTTTTGGAGCCTGATTCCCCGCTAGTATTTGGGCATTTTTGGTAACTCATTACCTGTCACAGTCCACATAAATCAGAGGACACTGAAGGGCACATGGAATTTAGGCAGCAGCAGTGAGCATATGCAGACTTAAACCTGTCTGTACTACATCTGTGCTTGAGAAATACTGGTGCTGATTTCTTGAGAAATACTCTTGATTCTTGAGAAATACTGGTGCTGATTTCTAGCTATTGTAAATAGGTATTAATTTAAACATCAGTCTAGGAGCATGTGTTATACTGTGGTCTGAAGGCAATCACATAATCCATTGTGAAACTTGTGGTTAAAATGCTGAAAAGTTATTTAAATATTTTTGCTTCTGTTTTTGAGAGGAGCACAGCTAATTCTAGAAGAAATTCATATGCTGTCAAGCCAAAGTTCCATTGAATGAGTTTTGTCATTGCACATGAACAGTCAAGTAAGACCATCTAAGGAAACAGGAATAACTTCTTGAGAAAAATGGAAGTGTGTAGCATTTCTAAATATCACAGGTTCAAGTCACCAATTAAAAATAAGTTCCAAATCTAAGTTCAACATTGCAATTACAGAAAACATACTTTGCCTTTAAGAAGCACTTGTTTGTGTGCCAAAATATTTCATTCCTCATTCTCTCCTTTGACTCTATGCTGCCTAAACTTGTCTCTGAGTGAATTTGGCAAGTAATTAATCAGGGTAAAATTCCATTTGGATCAGTGTGAAAGTTGCCTTGTCAAGAAGCAACAACTGCCTGTTCTGTTTAGTGTATATTCTGTAATGTAATGATTTGTAGACAGAATTTACCTTTTTTGCTATGGTGCGCTCCATATAAGATGAGAAAGTGTCTTTTCCTGCCCTCAGTGATCACCATCATCTAAGTGCTTAATTGCTAGAGCTTAAGAAAGTCAGAGAAAGGTAGGAGTAATTGTGGAAGCTTATAGTTTTGTTTAAAAAGTGAATTTTGTAGAACACTTTCTGCAGAAGAAATTGCAAAGTTTGCTGAAGTATGTATTTAAAGGAATAAGTGAAATAAACTTTTTTTGTACTTAAATTCCTATCTAAATTAATAGGTATATCTTGTAACTAAAAAAACAATATATCTGTATATATAATTGCTGTCATTGAAGGTAAATGTTTGTCATTTTTGCAAAGAAATTTGCATTATTTTTTTTCCAAGAAATTAGTAACTGTTAAACTTCCTTGTCATCTCTCCGTGGAGTTTCTTGGCTAATCCCCACGTTCTTACCAGATGTCCAGATACTGAGTTTTTTGGAAGATGCTTTGTTTATTGGGTAGTTAGTCTAGAAGTCAACCTTTCTTGAGGTCCCCGAGTAAGGGCTATTAACTTTTTGTTGCTGTGGCGTAGGCAGGACATGAGTTTGAAAGCTTCTCTGATGCCATATGGAAAGTCTGAAGATTTACTCTCAGTCTGCTCTCTGCCACCTTCCTTAGGCTTGAAAGATAAAATAGTTAAGCCTGGGTGTTATGCCTCTATAGATTATTGTGGCTTTTTAGGAGTGGCTGGAGATATCAGGAGAAAGTTTTGCTTGCTGTAGGTTATTTTTTCAACCATTTATCCTTTGTAATACATAGAACAGCTTGGTCACACATGGTCAGAAGGTGGAAAAGTCCCTGACTCTTGTGCCAAACTATTAAATGTGAAGTAGTGCATTTCACGTACTTTACTTCTTGCCAGGGCTTGCTTGTTGCAGGAGAGTTTAAGCATGTTTGGTAGCTGTGCTCCTGTTCACACCCAAAAGAATATCATGTGATGTTTTGCATGCTGGCCTGGACCTGGAGAGTCACAAAGCCTGAATGTAACCAATAGCAGCTGTATCTTTGCTGCAAAGAGATTAACTAGAAGTGCTTGCATGTTTGCATATGGCATTGCTCTACCAAAAGAGAGTTGTGAGATTGAGCTGCTCCATCTCTCTGTTTAATTCAGACCACTTCTGAAACAGTTCTGTTTCTCCCAAAGCCATTATAATGACGAGTGTGTGAGGAACAGCACTGTGCTCAGCCATTCTCACACTTCCTGGGATCTTATCCGTGGTGGCCGGGCCTTGTGGTTATGTAGAACTTTGGAAAAAGTGTGTTGTTACTGAGGTTGGTTCTCTGGGCTCAGACTGCCGTGGTGGCATCTTGTGCGCTCCATACAGTATAAGGGGAGCCAGGCAGTTCACCAGTGAACTGTCCCATGGTCAAGGGGGGATTTAGATTGCAGCAGTGCCCTGCCAGCAGTAAGGCTGCAACAGGCTCAGAAGCTATGCCAGGCAGTTTCAGGTTGTTACAGCTGTATCCGTGTCTGAAGTGGTATAAGTGTAAGTATTTGCATAAAACTGAGAAGCCTCAAATTGTGATGCTGGTGTGTTCATTTTGAACAGCAGCATTTGGTATGCTGCAGAAAGATTTGGCCCAGCCTGTCTTGATTCTTCTTTCCCAGCCTTGGGCTGCCTCCTATCTTGTCAGCATAAGCAGTGGTGCAGCTGCCGTGAGCCACATCAGAGACACAATATGGTTGAAAATTGCTTACATATGGTGAAGTGTAGTTTGAACTCGGGTACATTCATCATTCAGTTCAGCAGGCAGCTGCACTAGTATTTGTGCTGATAACAGGGGAAGGACGCAGTGTGAAAGTGGTAGGAAGGATCAAAGTACAAGAAAAAGACGGACGACAAACAACTTTCAGCAGTGGGTCTAAAGGGCCCAAGGCACTCAACTGCTCTGCTCTGCACAGGGACTTGGTCCAGGCAAACCTCAGAGGAGCTTTGCAGCTTCAATGCTCTGTGGTCCTGTAAAAAAGATGCATGTAGCCAAATTCTCTCTGCATTCAAAAAATATTGATCCTCAGCTACAATGCTCAAAGCTACAGACCCCTCAGCTTTTGGCACTGGTGTTTTCCAGGCACCTCTACCCTCCTACCATGTGCAGAAACCCTTTTTTCTGAGTAGGATGCACAGCTTGCATCTTATTGCATGTGCAACCCATTGCCTTCCACAAGTGGGAGCCTTCCTGAGTGTTCATAGGTTTGCACAGCATGTTCCCAGGGCACCCTGCTCCAGTTAGTGCTGGGACAGAGCACGCTGGCAGCAGTTGCCACTTTCCTTTTAAGACTTCAAGGAGGTGGTAGTTGATAATGCTGATGTTCTCACCAACTATGAACTTGCAAAAAATGTATACAGTTATTTAATGTGACTGAAGTAATCCTGAATCTCTCCCTACAACATCTTGTGGAACATGCAGGTGGGCAAACCACCTTTGGCTTCAGCAGCCATGCAGGTGGGTGGTTGGCACTGCAGTTCCCTCAGCAGGCTCCAGCTCTCCTGTGTTACTGACAAAATGTAGGTGGGTCAAACACAAAGGGAAATAACTTCAATCTCAACTCTCCTAGCATGTGGAAGGTAAAGAGGGTGTCACAATCCCCTAGTACAAGCTGGGTTCATGATGGTTCATTTTACTGATCTCAGAGTGCAAAAGACACACAGCAAAGGAGACTTTCAGTTTAATCACAGCAGTGCACTTTTATTGAGTGCTAACAACATTTATGCAACAGAAGAGAGAGGAATATAAAGAAAACAAAGTAAAGGAGAGAGAGATAAGTGGGGATATAGCTACCAATGGCGAGATGAAATCCTCATGGTCCAGCCAAGAGATCCGTCTTCATTCCATGAGGGATCACCAAAGTTACCTCAGAAAGTTGCTTTTTTATAACCTTTCTCTAAAGCGAGTGGCATCTGGCCAAGAGGTGGGGAAATTCATAGGCTGTTGTGATGAGACCTGCTGCTCTGTGAAGCAGGTGGAAGCATACAGAGCAAGCCACTACTTGCCAGTCCCTGCTCAGAGCAGTGTACCGTGGCAGCACAGCAAGCACACCTGCAGTCACTGGGCAAGCATCCACCTCAGTCAGGCCAGAACTCCAGTCAGGGTCTCCAGGGTCTTGGTCTCTGTCCTTACAACAGTCATGAGGCAAATGAAGAAAAATCTCTTACAGAGGGAAATCATTACTTAAGAGGAAGCTCCAGCATCTTTCACTATAATTCAATGCCGCATTCAAAGATTGCTTGTTGTAGTCTGCGTGCTGGAGACCCAGCTCACTGGGTTTTAACAACACTTTTAATGTAGCATAGCTGCAACTTTAGCATCATGCATTCCAGTTCATTTCTATTCCTCATATGACTTTATAGGAAAATGGGATACATTAAGAATCTCAACTAATTTGTTTTGAATGGCTTGCTTTTGCAATACAGTGCAGGTGCATTAATGCTCAGGAGGCAGCTAGACATGAGCTGACACTGAATATGCAAAAATATTTACAATGGGCTGTATGTACCATGCTCTTCATTAATAATTTTCCTGTTACAAAGTAAATGACATTAATTACAATTATCACAACATAAGCCATGAAAGTTTGGGTTGTCAAAAATATAATAATGGGATTACTGCTGTTTTTATTAATACTGGGTCACTTCTGCATTTTACGGTTCCTGAGTATCTAACTTGACAATGTTTTCTCTCTGTCCTTATGGCTGAGTCATTATTAATGCAATAAGAATTTGCTGTCCTTACAGAGAAATTGTGTTCCCTTCACATATGTTTTTCTGACCTTTTTCCTCTTATCAGAAATCAAACTTTTCCATAAACTCCAATAGTCCTGCCTTTGAAGTTAACAGAAAAGAAGATGGAAATTCTAATAAATCTTACATCATGAACTTACATGGAGATGAGGTGCATGGAAGCCTTGCAGGATTCCTCAAAGGAGGGATTTGCTGAAATTGGGAAAGGGAGCACTAACACATCAAATCCTGTCCTATGACAGACGAAAAAGTTTCACACTTTAAAGTCCATAATTCCATAATTTTTACGCATGTTTTTATAATTTTAATCAGGAACTAGGCATTTCTATGAAGGGATGTGTTTAGAAGTAGCTAGGCTAGTTTCAAACCTTAGAGCAAAATTTTAGAAGATTAACTGTCTTTAACAATGAGCATTGCCTGTCATAATCCCTCCACATTCAAAGTGTTGGTCCATAGCAGTTGTGCCCTGGATTATCTTCAAGAACTCATTCCCAAGCCATGGACACCATGCCCTGTAGTGCTGGCTGCCATCCTGGGTGGTTAGAGTCCCAAGGGTGAACCAGAGCTGAGGGGGGACTTCTGTTCTCTGCCTCTCCCCCAGATGAAAAATCTTGGCCTTTTGTGAGAAGTTTGAATTGCCACACAGTTCCAAGCTCTTGGTCTCTTGCCCTGGACCATGTGCTGTAGGAGGCTGGGGAGGTGGAGTGGTTACTTACCTAGGACATAGAAGATGTCCTACATTTTGCTCAAGTTTTTTTGGGGGGTGAATTTTTTTTTTTTTTAAGAAAGAGGAATCCTTTATCATCATCTCTCAGTGTTGCATTTCAGAGCCCAGTGTTAGTGTCTGATGGCTGTTTGTCATTCTGGGGCCTCTGCTTTGGCTTCAGTGCAACAAGCTAATGGGGATGGGTTAAATGAGCTTGGGTAGGCTTTTGCTGGGGCTAATTTGATGTGTGTGTGTGTATACAGTTTCTACTATGCCAGCACAATGATCTGTCAGCAGAAAGGTGAGTAGGTAATACCTCCAGCTGTTCCATCTGGATATAGAAGAGGAGGACATGCTGTTGGGAAGCACCTGGATAGAGCAAAGGCTTAGTAAGCAACGGGTCTGTCTTGATGTCACAAGACACATTCCAAAGACTGTTGTGGAGATTTCTGCAGGAGCTGCTCTTGGCCTAGGTTGTATGGTAATGAGAAATGGAAATGCTAACAAAAAAATCTGTATTTGTAGTATGAAGTGTTTGGAGTAATGAAAATTATTACACATGATTTTCTACATTGCAGGCAAGAAGAAAAAATGGTAATAGTTTAGTCTTTAAAAAATTTGGAGGCATGTAAGAAAGGACCTAGGAGACATCAGGTGGGTGCACTGGGCTCCTTTTCCACCCACTTCCAGGGGACAGTGGTGGTATGGGCCAGAAAGGGATTTTGGAGAGTTTTGAATGCCTTATGATGTTGGAGTTTTCTGCAAAGGTGAGTGTTTTCACCTTTCCCAGACTCCCTGACTACTGCTGTAAATAGATGGGAAACTTATGTTTTGCTGGTTTTACCTATAGTAACAGGATAATGGCTGACACAGCACGGAGCTTCAGGGGACCAAGGGGAAAATGGGATTTAGAACCACTTTCCCTGCCCCCTAGGGGTCAGGATCCACTCAGGATCAACTCCACTACTCCTTTTAGTTGGAAAGTAAGCCTGATTGTTACTTGACCTAAGACAATGCTATTACTATTCATAAAAGGCATTGTACACAAGTAAATTTGTTGTTCTATTGTATTATACTAAAAAGCCATATTTTGGCATGTCAGTGAGTTGCCTGGAGGAAGGAAATGTATGGAAGAAGAAGAAGGATGTGTCATACACTGACAGTGGTGTCGGGCTCCCTTCCCTCTGTCCCCTGAACGTTCTGGCTCGGCGCTGTGCTTCCATGCGGAAGAATAAGGATTAGGTTTGTCTTGCTGTGAGATGATTCATGTGTGGGGAATGTGCCTGCTCAAAACCAGCAAGATTTAAAGAGTCCATCACTGAAGAGAGGCTTGTCATAGGAATCAGCAATAAAACAATAACTGAGCAGGGAAAGTGTTTCCCAACTTTGATATTATTTGTGCTTTCCCAGAGATGTTAACATAACTCTGTAATTGGCATGAATTCTATCCAGCAATGAGCACTGTAGGAAATGCACTTTTATGTTTGTTACTTGTTTTTAAGGCACAGTAGAAATTCATAGGATGTAACAAGCTGTGCATTTGAGTGTGGATTATTTTCTCTCTATGCAATTAATTTATTCTGATGGGAAATGTAATATCAAGCTTATAATATTTCTCAATAGAGAGCTTTCTCAGAAAGATCTTCATTGCGGTCTAAGTGCATAATTTCCAAACAGCATGTTATGTTAAACAGGCACTTTTAGAAAATCTGCATTTGAACTCTCTCCCCCAGAAAAAGAAAAAAAAAAAAAAAAAAAAGAAACACTTCTTTTGCTTAGATTCTAGTTCTTGTCTTCATGGTGAACAACTGAGGCATAGCTCATGGTTCTGGTATACAAGCCCTGAAAAGTAAGATTTATGAAGCAAAACCACAGCTCAGGAGTGGAGTTGTCTTTAGTTTGTCAGTTTGACTTCTGACTGAGCAGAGAAAAGGCTCATGCCACCGGAGAACTGCTTGGAAACCCTGTGTGAAACTTGTTTATGCCACTGACTTCAGTGCCCCCTGGCCTGGTAACCTCACCCCGCACTGCAGACCCACATGTGACTGGTGGTTAGGGGTGCTGGGCTGGTAAGAACTGGTGTGTTGTGCTACTGAAAGAGTATGGCAAAAAGCCCTCATCATCCTCATCACAGCCAAGTGCTACGTGAGAGGCAGCCTCCCAAGCCTCATGGACCCTGCTGCTGCTTTCCTGCCAAGCAACTTCATTGCTAGAGCCAACACATGCCATAACTTATAGATGTTGCTGCTGAAGCTCTGTGCCTCTAAACTTGTGCAGCAAGAACCCTTTTGGTTTTTGTTTCTCTTGGAGCACAATTTGGGTAGTCAGTAAATCTGTGGGAGATGGGGCTGGAAGAGCACAGCACATTTTGCTGAGTTCCATGCTGCTGGTTTGTGGTTTTCTTTCTTTCCCCATTTAATTTGACTAGAATTGAGAAACAAAGAAAGCCAAACCCAAACCATTGTTGCTCAAGCTACAAGATGTAGCTAAGAATGAAATCTGTAGCTTCACTAAAAGCAATGCAAAGTATGTGCTGTGGTTGTCTGTGGAAATTTCTTTCAGTCAAACCTGGATGCATTATGAAAACATCAATTTCCATCAGATTCCCTACATAAGAAGCTCAACCTGCCATGACAAGTTTGCATTTGTTTATATTCACTGGAACTGTTGCTATTTGGAAGTTAAAATGTTTTTGGCAGGCACCAAAGAGAGAAATGTGTTTAATTGCTTCTTGCCAATTATCAGTTCTGCTGAATATATCATACAGCTACGTAAGAAATCGGACAGGCTTGGTAAAATCAGCCTCAAGCTAATTAGTAATGTCAATGTTTTTCAAATGACTGTTTATATTATTGCTGTACCTCATCCAGGGACCATCACTCTGTGTATTCCTGAGATATGGCAAAGTGTCATAGCCAAGAATCCAAAACTTTCTGAAATATGAATGTATTTCTGTCCTTTTAACTCCTCTGTACTCTATTCCCAGTTTGTAATCCTGACATATCTTATGGATTTAGTTAATGTTAACTTAATCTCTGTAACTGAAGAGGAAAAAAACACATGGCAAAACTTCCTATGTTAATGACTTGATATTATACATTCATGATAATGAAGTGGCACATACAACTATGAAGAGAGTGCAAGATTCTGCAGTCTTACTATATCTCATGATAATTAATTTTGTTTCCCTTTAGTCTTGAACTGCTGGAATTAATTAATGAAAGGACAATTTTGGGGGACAAGTATTTGATCAAGAATAGAGAGCAGTCATACAAAATTAGAACAATCCCATAAAACCCAAAAAACCCACATAGTATTTTATATACAAAAACCCATCACACACACATATTAACATGTGCATTGTTGTTAACTTTTATGGTAGAGTTAGGAAATAGGAATGTAGTAAGGGAGGAATCTAATAATGTTCTTTCAGGTGTTAATGTAGTTAAAGTATTAAACACACTATTATCACTAGCAAATAAAATTGCTATTTTTGTTGTAGGCTTGAGTCTAATGTTCTGACCCAGACTGGCCTCACTGTGTTAGACACTACAGGCAAACAGTAAGAAAATTGTCCTACTACATAGATCCCATAATCTAAATAATAAATACAACCAAATGCTGAGAGATGAAGGAGTGGGTAGGTGGTTGTCTTTATTTTACAGAGGGGGAACCAAGTCAGCAATTAGTTCAGTGGGATACCACAGAACAAAGAGGGGTCCTGCAACAGAAGGATAATCCCTAACCAGGCCTCCTGTATCAAAGTCCAGAGCATTTACCAGATCATAATTCTTCCAGCATCAAGAGCTGTGGGAGCAAAAGAAGAGAAAGTATACCTAGGCATTAGTTGGAGAGGTTGACAGAATTGTGAGTCATTAGGTAGAAAGCAGAAATGAGAAGCTGGAGGATAGGATTATGAAAAAGCTAAGAGCAAAGCTTTTAATCTAGGAACCTTCCCTTCACAGATTGTTGAGGTATGACTGCCAAAATACCATGTTTATTTTAGGTTTCTTCCCAGTAGATGACTTCATAAAAATGTGTGGATAGTGGTTTTTTTCAGTTTTATTTCATCAACTTTTGTAAAGTCTATGCTGTCTCTTAGTTTCTGGAGATCAAAGTGTAGGCAGAGAAAAATAATCTAATCTGCTACTTTGGAATAATTTGCCACAGCAGGCATTGCTGGTGCAAATCAGAGTACAAATCAGATGGTGAATCAGTGCTCTCAAAAGAGGATTACTTTGGATTAGTTGTCCAGTGAAGCAGGCACTTTGTACAATGCAGCAGAGAGCTCCAACATGAGCCAATTCATTGCTTGTTTTTCGTTTGTTTTTTTTTTTTTTTAAGGAACATTAGTTTACCAATGGATTTTCATACACTAATTAACAGTATTTTGCCAGCATTTGTTTCTAGAAGACAGATCATGTGACAATACTACTAAGCAAACTTAATGGCCAGACTTTCAGGAGAAGGAAGAGGCTTGGTAGGAAGCAGCCTAAGCTGCATTTTGGTTGACAGCAGGTGCAGGTTTAAACACTGGTTTGAAGGTGCTGTCTTGAATGCCCATTTCAGCTTAGAGCTTGATTTGTGAGACAGGGAGGAGACAATTCTGTCTGGCCATGGTTCAGTTCTACTGCTTCTCTAGTTTAAGGATGTAATGTTTTAGTGATGTTTGAATTACAGAATCATAGAATGGCCTGAGTTGGAAGGGACCTTAAAGATCATCTGGTTCCAACCCCCTGCCATGGGCAGGGACACTTTCCACTAGACCAGGTTGCTCAGAGCCCCATCTGGCTTGGCCTTGCACACTTCTAGGAGTAAGGCATCCACAGCTTCTCTGGGCAATCTGTGCCAGTGCCTCACAACAGTCATAGTAAATAATTTCATCCTAATCTCATCTAAACCTGCTCTGTCTCAGTTTCGTGCTGTTCCCCCTTGTCCTGTAACTCCTTGTAAATAGTCTCTCTCTCCATCTTTCCTGAGGGTTCCCCCTTCATGTACTGGAAGGCCACAGTTAGGTCACCCCAAACCCTTCTCTTCTCCAGGCTGAACAATCCCAACTCTCTCAGGCTTCCCTCCCAGCAGAGCTGCTCCATGCCTCTGCTCAGCTTGGTGCCTCCTCTGGCCTGGCTGCAGCAGCTCCCTGTGCTTCCTGTGCTGGGAGCCCAGAGCTGGATGCAGCCCTGCAGGTGGGGTCTCAGCAGAGGGGGCAGAGGGGCAGAATCCCCTCCCTGCCCTGCTGCCCACGGGGCTTTGGGTGCAGCCCAGCACACGGGGGGTTCTGGGCTCCCAGTGCACACGGCCGGGGCATGGCCAGCCCCTCACCCACCAGCACCCCCAGGGCCTTCTCTCAGGGCTGCTCTTGAAGAAAAGTTTTAATACCAGTTTACTGATAGTATGCATTGCTAAGTTAGTCTGCTTTTCAGTTTCACTGGACTGGTATAAGTTACAAAGTGATTATAAACACCACTTATCCATTTGAGAACACAACGCCCCGTTTCTTCAGGTTAATGTTTAATTCATCGTGCTCTAGCTCTGAGGTCGCTATTGTACACAATCAATCATTTTGCCGCCTCCCTGTTTACCTGTGTTCTGGTCAGTTATTAATAAAGGTAAAGCCATTCCTGACTGTATTTCCCATGTTGCATTGTTGGCTTGTGTTAAGAAGCACAGTCTACCTAGAATCAGTCTCTGAGATGGTTGTAAAGGGATTGGAAGAGAAGTGAAGAACATGAACTCACTTGGACATCATGCACTAAAAAGAGGGAAATGGTGCATATTCTGTGTGTGAAATGGTATCTGTTTCAGTATGTGTGGAAAGCAGTCTTTGAAGGAAAGATAAAATTTCCTGGGAAATACAAAACCCTTGTGGAAGAAGAGTAGCCAACTCTTACTATGATGGCAGCAAAACACAGGCGCTAAATCTTGAGATCCCGGCAGCTTTACATTCAGGCAAGCCCAGATCCAGCAGTATTATTTTCTCCTCTGTTTGGACAGTAACAGCTCCAGACCATAGTGCCATCTCTGCCCCCACCCCTTGACACACTGGGGAAAAGTGTGAGCAAGGTAAAACTTCAGGAGTCACTGGTGAACAGTGACTTTGCACCATTGTTTCTGTGCTCAGAGCAAGCCTGAAAAAGCGCAGGGAAGCTTGGTGTCTGTTCCAGACAAAGGTCAGCACATTGCTTCTGATTCAGTGCCAGACTTGTTGTTCTGCCAAAGGTTTCCTCCCCTGTATCACCACCTTACTCTCTCCCCTCTGCACTCTGCAGCAGGCTAGAAGTAAGCCAGAAGAAGAAAATATCACAATTGCTATTGAATCTTTTTTTAAAATGAATGAAAATGTTGTTTCCCTGGTGCCCATTGTCGTAGATGAGACACCAGTTTCAGCAATGAACAAAGTACTATGAAAAGTGACAGGGAGACTTACACCTCTAAACTGCTGGGATGGAATGAGGTCGAGTTTGGCACAGTGCATTACATCATCTGGAGGAATCCTCCTTTAAAAAAACCCCTTGCCAGCCACGCCAGATACATGTTCTACCCTGTCTGTGCAAAACCACCACTGAAAGCCTCTTTGTCCACCAGGGCTGTGACAAAGATGCTCAAGTATATTTCTGCAAGAAGCAGCATAAATGCCTACTCTCTTTTATGTATGTTTGTAATACAGCTCTGTGTGCTGTCAGTCATTTACAGTGTGCTGCTCCTGAACACACCAATAATCCTCTGCCATAAAGCAAACATCAGAACCCGTCTTTTAAATAAAGAAATACTTCTTCAAACACGTGGAAATTCAGGCTTGCAAGAATTGCTAGTACTGTGATACAGGACACAAGTTTCTTGGCAGCTTTAGGGGTGTTCTAAATCCATGTCCCAGTTTTTGAGACAAGTATCTGTCAAGGAAGGCAGAAAAAAATGTACGCCCCCACCCTTTTCCCTCCGAATTATTTATCTCGAAAACACGGAGTTCTCAGGCAGAGATATGGGAATAGGAATAACAGTTCTTTACATATATATATATATATATATTAAGGTAAACCAACAACAATAACTACAGTATTAACAACGGAACAGAACAGGGATCCCGTCTCGGTTGAGACGGGAAAAAACATGGAGGAGAGGCGGTGCCTCACAAACCCCTCAGCTGGCACTCAGTCCCGGAGCTCCTGCAATGCTCTGAGGAAAAACCCCCTCACTGGAAATGGCAGGGATGAGCAGAAAGTCCCGGGCCAGTGGATGAGATGGATCAGCAGCTCCGCTGTGGCAGCTGGGGCTGCAGCACGTCCGACAGGACAGGGGAGCGGAGGCCACAAACGGAGAGGAAGAAGCAGAAGCAGAAGAAACAGCCGCTCCGTCTGGATGATGGCAAAAACCTCTTCTCCCAGCAGAAACAGCTCCGAGAGTGTCTGTGTTGCCCTCCCAGAAGGACCCAAAACCAAACCCGCTCCCCTCCCCACTGCCCCCGGGGGCCCAGCCGATTCCTTTGTCTTTTAAAGTACCGAAGATGTACCAACCATCAAGGCTTTTCTCTCAGCTAAATGGGAAAAATTCCACTAGCTAAGAAACGAAAAAAAAAGTACATGTAACCCCCAACAATCCACCTGTGCTTAGAGTGAATCGTTACTTTAAAGGAATGACAAACTTTAGAAGGATAACAAATAAGATGAATGAGTTTTCCTCATGTGGCAGACTGGAAAATTTTCTGTGTGTCCATGACAGAGACAGAATCAGTATCAGATTCTTATAAAATATATTTGTATACAGATTCTTCCAAAATATGACAAAGTGCTAAAGACTTAATCTTGGCATGTGCAATTATTTCTTATGAAATAAAAAGTTTGCTTATGAAATCTTCCTATCCGTGCACATCATTCCAAGTTGCCTAGTTACCAGTATAAACCTAAGCCTGACCTTAAACTTAACCAAGTACCTAAGCAAATTTTTCATTTGTACCTATGAACAGTTCCACTGAAGTCACAGGTCTGAAATTCTGAATGTGATTTTCCCAGTCATGTGTTAATTAATTATACAGAAAGCAAAAATCCAACCTACATACACATATTATATGTACATGTTATAGGTACAGATATATACATACACTTGTACCTACCTGTACAAAAGACAGTGATGTATATAGCAGCCTACTAGCAATCAGCTGAATTTTTGAACATTAACCAGATGTTTTTGGCTCCAGGATCTCCTGAGTTCCTTAAATATATGTGCCAAGAGGTACAAATAGGTCATTGGAATGAGAAGGCAATTCACTGAAATCCATCGTTCACACAATGTGGTGAATGGCAAATCTGTGCTGAATACACATAAATGTGGAGACTGCTAATATGACTGTCTGTGTGACATCTGATTTTATTCCAGTGTTCAAATGTAAATGGGCTGTAATTAACAAATGTGAATATTATATGTGTAAAGAAACAACACAGCCTGTGCCCTTGCTTTTGACTTGGAGACTGAAGGATTCCTTGGTATCATGCATTTTTGATCTTGTAGAAGTTTTTTTAACTATTATTTAGGACACATTCCCCCTAAAAAGGGGAGAATGATGCCTAATGCCTAATGACATAATGCAAAAGGACAGGAAGGCATATTGCCTTATAATTTATTACTAGCTGCACTAACACTATCCATATTAGCTGCACTAACACTATCCACATAAATCTTCTACTGCTATGAACTGTATTTGGAGAAACCAGCAGCAAATTATACCAGCTATGGCTATTCTGCCTCCTTTCATTCCCAGTGTTGCCCGATACCCAGATAAAACACAAACTAACAGAGTCAGTTTATGCGGTGCTTTATTCAGGGCCCGGGGACCTGCGGACTCATGTCCCAAGTCAGGATCCCAAAGACCCTCATCAAGTTATCAGCTTTTATACAATTTTACAAAGATTGCTTCATCGGTCTACGTACAAGATTCACATTCTTAAAAACAAAGCAAATACATACATCTTGTAGATAACGGTTACCTGGATCATAATTTTTACATGGTTATCTGTTTTATAACAAAAGTTAATCTCTCTACCTTTACTCCCACCATTCTAAATTTCTCAACCTATAATTTTAACTTATCTTTAAAATTATCCACTTAGTTCTGCTTGTTCTAAATGCTCTGTTAACCTTTTTGATTACTGGCTCCTTATTTCTTAGCACACTCTCAGGCATAGTTCCCAAGGCCTACCATGGGAATGTTAAAACTGAAGCCTTAGCATAACTACTACTACATACTTTATTCTATTTTCTAACTTATTGGTAACACCAGGGCATTAACTTACTTGCTATGTTTCCACCTTGGAAGAGGCAAGTGATTTAGAGTGATAGCTGCTCAGCAGTCAGTGCTATGCACAGAAATTGGATTTGAACATAAGCGTATCTGCTGCTCCAAGCTCTCTCCTGGGGCTAAAAAGGCACATAGATTATATTTGCTGTGGTAAGAAATTGGACCTGTAAGAATAAGATCAATAAAACCTGAGGTAGATTCTGTTTCTTGAGCTCCTGGGTGTGTTTGGTCTTAATGATATGTATGAAACACTCATAAATGGCAATATGTGGAAATTTTCTGGCCTCGCAGCTTTAGATAGTTTCCAGCTCACCATCTGTACTGTCTTGTCTTGTCCCAGGTGTGTTTATCCCTGTTCAAGCAGGACAATGTCCTACTCGCTGTTTGTTCCAATGCTGTCATTGATCCTGGCACAGCTTGGGGTGGGTTCATCAGGAAAGGAAGGGACAGCACCGAGCTGCTCAGCGTGCTTGGAACAGGAGGGAAAGGAAACTGCAGCGACTGAAATGTACCACCAGAGAGAGCTTTTGTCCTGCTGACTTTATCAGGGACACTTCACATGGCTGTGTTGCAGCTCTCAGCTGGCAATGCAAGGTTTTGTTAAGTGTTGAATTATCAGGTGGAGAGTAAGAATCGAAATTCACAGCACTGACACCATTTTAACTGCACACTTGATCTTTGAAGCGATCAGGACAGCTGGGAGAAGTGATGTCAGCCAGGGGAAAGCTGCCACGTGATTAATATCTCCTATCTGATCCTGGTCTGACACAGGCTCCTCTAATTTTGGCTGCTACAATCTAGAGTGTGAGGAACTCTGGGAGTGATGGGACTGCCCGTGGGATTGAGTGGAGACCTGAGCTGCACATCTCTCCTTTGCCATGAAATCATAGATTCACAGCATTACAGAATCACCTAAGTTGAAAAAGACCTCCAAGAGCATCAAATCCAACATTTGACCAGTCAGGCTCAGGCATAATCTTGCTCTGGGAATATCACTTTTGGTTTCCACAACTTACACACAATTGCAAAATATTTGTCAAATGTATATGATCACGCCTTCAGCGAGCTTTGAAATACTCTTTTTGATTGCTCCAGATTTCTTAAGTGGAGAAAAACAGCTTCCATGAACTAGATACAACTTCACAGAAAGTTTTGTTTCACTCTTCATTTGTCTGTGTGGTAGAGCTTGGAATGCATTTTATCTGGTATTGTTTGTGGCAAAATACCAGCATTGGCTCAGGAACAGAATCAGGTAAGTCAAAGCTCTAAAGCTGTTTCTGGGAAGTGTCAGGACATGTTTGCAGGTTTCCTGGTTTCTTTCCTGGGCATTCTGTGTTGAAAAGAGGATACCAGGCAAAATGGATGATAACTGGGATCCAGCATACCCACCAGCCTTGTGGTTTGAGAGAAAGCATCCCCCTCTTTGCCCTCCCCACCTCCAATATCCCTTCTCCACTTTTATGGCAGAAGTGTGTTTGCAGTTTTAAAGGTGAACAATAGGTGAACATCATGTGAGCCTCCTGAGACCTGTGTGAAAGGGGATGGAAACCTTCACTGAGGCAACAATGTCCTTCCTTCTCACAGGAAGATGATTGTTATCGCTCAGATCTTTCACTTAACTGGGCCACACTGGTCCTTCCCACACTAAAACTTCAGGGACTGCTGCAGAATAGGTGTGTTCAGGCCTGAAAAGAAGCAGTTCTCACTGCAAGTAGAATAATTGCAGCTGGCTCTGTTGTCTTACAGAAACTATCTAGTCCTAGGAATTTCTTAATATCTTAAACGCTCCTCACTGCAATGTCTCAGTATACTCAATATTTTTTGGTTTTTGTTTGTTTGGGGGGGGTTTGAGGTTTTTTGTTTTGTTTTGTTTTGTTTTGTTTTGTGGAAAGAGATCAAACAGCATATTAAATAGCCACCAAAGCAACACATATCCTCCAAGTGAGCCAGACACATGACCAAACTCCATGCAATCTAATTGTATGTAGACATGAACATCAAGAAGAAGCCCTGGAGAAAAAGACCATAGCACAAGTCATGTGGATTACTCTGGCAGGTTACAGCAAGCCAACTTAATTATAGATAGTCTTTAATGCTGTGTTCCAGGCTTTAATTGTGTGTGTATGTGTGTGTGTGTGTCACTAAATAAATAACAACACTGACAGCCTAAAACTTTTGTGAAGTCTTAAAAAACCTAAGTTGTTCATACTGGTTTGGGATTCATATAGACAAGGTTTCAAACTTCAGTGGTTCTGGCTAGGAATGGGTGACTGTGCTCAAGTATCCTAGTTAATTTTTGTGCTCAAAAAAACATTGCGGCAGTAGATGTATTCCAATGTAGCTTTCAAAAATTTATCTCAACAAAAATGGACCTCTTAAATTTATTCCACCCTAATTTTCACCCCAGAGTGAGCTCTTTATTTGTGAGCATAGCACTAGCTGCTTGCTGAGCATCCTGTGGTGCTCCAGGCCTTGACATCAATGAGGACAGACACATTGCTGCACTACTTGACTGACCAGGTATGCAGTCAGAGCTGATCATATTAAAAATTTATCAGCTCCAAATGAGGTTTTAGACTTGCTACAGTTTGAGACTGTGCTTGAAAGCAAAGGTGAAAAGTTGCCATAAACAATACAGGATTTGACCCTGCAAGACATTGTGTCCCTTTGGTAATGTGTGAAACTCTTCTCTTAGCCTCTTCTTAATAAAATAAATTCTGCTTAATAAAATAAAGCTTTGGACAGGCTGGACTGATGGGCTGAGGCCAATGGTCTGAGGCTCAACAAGGCCAAGTGCTGGGTCCTGTCCTAGGTCATAGCAGTGCTATGGGCTGGGGCAGAGTGGCTGGAAAGATGCTTGGTGAAAAAGGACCTGGGGGTGCTGGTCAGCAGTGGCTGAACAGGAGCCAGCTGTGCCCAGGTGGCCAAGAGGACCAGTGGCACCTGGCCTGTGGCAGCAGTGGTGTGGCAGCAGGACCAGGGCAGGGATTATCCCTGAGCTGGGCACTGGTGAGGCCACACCTCAATCCTGTGTCCAGTTCTGGGCTCCTCACTGCAAGAAGGACATTGAGGGGCTGGAGCATGTCCAGAGAAGGGAACAGAGCTGGGGAAGGGTCTGGAGCAGAAGGCTAATGTGGAGCAGCTGAGGGAGCTGGAGGTGTTTGATCTGGAGAAAAGGAGGCTCTAGGGGCACATTATCACTCTCTACAACTGCCTGACAGGAGGGTGCAGCCAAGTGGGGTCAGGCTCTTCTTCCAGGTAACAAGTGACAGGACAAGAGGAAAGGGCCTTAGGCTGCACCAGGGGAAGTCTAGATGGCACATTATGGAAAATTTCTTTCCCTAAAGGCATCAGAAAACACTGCCCAGGGAATTGGAGAAGTCACCATCTCTGGAGGTATTTAAAAGTGGCACTGAGGGTCATGGTTTAGTGGCGTACTTGGCAGTGCTGGGTGGACTTGATGATCTTAGAGGTCTATTCTAGCCTAAATGATTCTATGATTCTGTTTTCAAAACTTTAAACTGAGTGCCTGGCAGTGTCTGTGAATGCAGTTTGGCTCTTTTGCAGATGCTCTACAACCTACTCCTGCACACAAGGTGTGAGGCGTGATACTGGGGCAGGGCACTGCCAAGAGCAGGACCGCCCCTCTGCCCAGCAGTGCATGCTCCCAGGACCAGCCCTCCCATGGCCTGTGAAGCAGTGTCAACTCAACCATTTCTCAGACCACACTGTGAATCAGCTCAGGGAACAGCTTTGTGTGAAAATAAGCCAGCAAAACACAGTGCACAGGGACCTGTGCCTGCCCACCTGCAAAAGCAGAGGAGGCTGCATAAGGAAAGAGAGGTGGAGAAACTTGGGAAGGCACAAAGCCAGCATGAGCACTGCAACCCTCTGTTTACAATGTGCCTCAGTATGAACGAAGTTATGGATCTTTTCCACACAGAGTGGGCAAGGGTGTGAGCTGGCAGCAGAAACCTCCTCAGTCTACCTCAGGCCAACCACCTGCACCAACACACTCAGTCATTGCTGTCCTGCCTGACCTGCCTCCCTGCCCAGCCGTGGGTGCTCCTTGTGAGCCAGTGAGAGCCTGAAAAGGCTGCAGCTGGTTTTGTGCCTCTTTGAGGTCCAGCTTCCAGAAGGGTTTGGAAAAGGCTAGCTCAGTGGTTGCAGTGAAGAGACAGAGCACTCTGGTGCTGAGGGAAGGGAGATGGGGCAGTGGGGATGCCTTTGCTTGGCTCAGTTGGCTGGGAAAGCACTGCACCAGGACGAGGCAGCCTGCAACAAAAGCTGCTGTTCCTGGAGGCTCCTGGTTTGTCCAAAGAGCAGGTGTCAGTGGGGTTCCATCACTGCTGACTGAAGACTTCTGGACTTGGGCAAGAACAGTAGAATGGCCTGTATTGGAAGGGACCTTAAAGATCATCTTCTTCCAACCCCCTGATGTGGACAGCAACCCCTTCCACCAGACCAGACTGCTCAAAGGTCTACGCAAGAATGGAGCATCCACAGCCTCTCTGAGAAATCTGGGCCAGTGCCTCATCACCCTTACATATTTTTTTCCTAATATCTAAAACATACTCTCTATCAGTTTGAATCCATCGCACTCGTCCTGTCACTCCAGTCCCCTGTAAAAAGTTCTTCTTGGATGTTTCAGTGGGCTCCCTTCAGATACTGGAAGGCCGCAATTAGGTGACCCCAGAGCCTTCTCTTATTTGTGCTGATCAATCCTAATACTCTCAGCCTTTTCTCACAGGAGAGGTGCTCCATCCCTCTTGGACTCACACCAACAGGTCCATGTCTTTCTTGTGCTGAGGACTCCAGAGCTGGTCTCCAAGTAGGGTCAAGCATCCTCCATTTGATGGAGTGTTCACTTCAGTGTTCAGGATGTCTTTTCCACTGCACAGTCATCCCTCAGTGTGCCTGATCTGTCTTGATAGATCTCAGCACTTTTTTTTCCCTGAAAATGACTCATTTGTCCTTTCCAAGTGTACCTCTTCAAAGTTTATGAAGAGAAAGCAACACAACAGTTTCTCTGCACTGCTTTCATAAATGCCAGTGCTAGGCTGAGGGTTTATACCAGATTTTTGAAGCAGGGGACTGAAAATATTACTTTTCTTCCTCTTCTATCAATGCTTTAGCCCAAGGCTTCTAATTTCAGTGTATTGCTTAGCACAGGACATACCAAAAGGTAAAAACTATCTCCAAAGCACAGCAGTTTGAAATGGAAGTGGCATACACCCTTGTTATATAGAACAGCTGACTCAGATCAAAGGAAAAATAAAGGAATAAGGAATATTTACAACTAATTTCATGCAGCTGCTGTGGAGTGAGAGGGTAGTTATTGTCTACNAACAGAACAGGGATCCCGTCTCGGTTGAGACAGGAAAAAACATGGAGGAGAGGCGGTGCCTCACAAACTCTTCAGCTGGCACTCAGTCCCGGAGCTCCTGCAGGCTCTGAGGAAAAACACCTCGCTGGAATGGCAGGGATGAGCAGAAAGTCCCGGGCCGGTGGATGAGGTGGATCAGCAGCTCCGCTGTGGCAGCTGGGGCTGCAGCACGTCCGGCAGGACAGGGGAGCGGAGGCCACAAACGGAGAGGAAGAAGCAGAAGCAGGAGGAACAGCCGCTCTGTTTGGATGATGGCAAAAACCTCCCCTCTCAGCAGAAACAGCTCTGAGAGTGTCTGTGTTGCCCTCCCAGAAGGACCCAAAACCAAAACACTGCTCCCCTCCCCACTGCCCCCGGGGACCCAGCCAACCCTTTTGTCTTTTAAAGTACCGATGGTGTACCAACCATCAAGGCTTTCTCTTTCAGCTAAATGGGAAAAATTCTAATAGCTAAGAAATGAAAAAAAATCATGTAACCCCCAACAAGGGCAACACAAGCAGATAAATCTTTGCAAGGCAGAAAAAAGCCCACCCTATTACAGGTGACCTGGCATCACACTTGCTTACTAATGACTTGTTCAGCAAGACTGCTTTAAACCATGGGCAATGGAAGTAGTGCCCAGTGACTCTCAGGCAATTTTGAATTTACCAGAGCAAGGAGTGTACTTCACAAAACACCTTCTATTTGTATTTTGGGCTCTACATTTTTTAAATAAATCTGAAGGAACCCACTGTCCATTTCAGAGAACTTTTGGAAGGATTAATCCTCCCAAAAAGTGGAGAAGCAGAGACTAGTGCACTGCATTGCATGCAGCTGTACTTTTCTTCTGTAATTTTCTCCTGTAATGGTGTTTATCTTCCAGAAGAGGATAAGGATATATAAGTATTTAAGGATATTTAGAGAAGATGTGGAGTATCCAACCTTTGAGATATTGAAGACCTATCTGGACATGGTCCTGAGCAACTTGGTCTGGCTAGTCCAGTTTTGGGCAGGGTTTGGAGCAGGTGCATTCCCAAGGTGCATTCCTGCCTCAGCTGATCCCTGGTAGTGAATGACTCTGTGTGTCTGCTAGCCAGAGAGCATCAGTGAATGCAAGAGCTGCTCAGTGGCCTGCAGTCAGTGCATGCTACTCATCTCCAAATTATTATTTAGTCCCTGTTTGCTGGATGAAATTCAAGCCTGGCTTGGGAATGAGAGCTCTGCCAGAGCACCATGAATTCACTTTTCCCACAAGTGTAAGCAAAGGTATTAACATGATTTGTGTTTCTGATCTGATTGTGCATCTGATTATGAAGCAAAGTAATATCTTTAGTTTTTTTCTGGTTTAGTTCAAAGCTTTGAATGGTGTCTTAAAACCAGCATTAAGGTGCTGTAGCAAATGCAGCATGTGGAGCTAAGCTTGCAAAATGAAGCATTCTGGTTTCACCACAGTTAAAGTTGGAAGCTCAGTGTGGTTTGCCCCTTGGGGTTAGTCATGATAAGAGTCTTTCTCAGACCATCACATATGGTTTTTCTCTACGCTTTCCTCCTCCTCCCCCTCATTCCCAGAATAGATGGAACTCACTGAATGAGCAACTAGAGACTCTCTTTTAACCTTGCCCAGTGTTTGTGTCTGCTCCTGCCCTGAGAAATGACAGGGACACGTGGGGACCCAACAAGCTGAGTTCATCCTGACCAGCTTCCAACTTTGTTTTGGGGTAATTTCCCACCTGTGGTTCCCCCTCAGCCTGACCCCAGTACTCACCACACTTGACCACTCAGGGGAAGGGTTTTGCCAGCAGAAGCCTCTCAGGGAAGCCGGATCCTTTGCCTGGGTTCTCAGGGACCTGGTGCTGTGGGCTCCCACTCGCCCTCAGTGGGCGAGTGGAATCACCTGGTGGCCTCCAATGCTTCAGGGATGGAAGCACAGTGACCTGACAGCAGGGCTGGGGGCTTTACCAGAGCAGCAAGAAGCAGCTATGAAAGGGATGGGAACACACATCCCTCACCTGCCCCCTTGGTGGCCAAAAGGTGCCTTTGCCTCACCAGACTCAGCACTGAGCTGGCAGCAGGTGGAGTTCATGGCCAGTTAAACCCTGCAGAACATCTGGCTTGGATTGAGGCCTCAGCCTGGCACGGACAGCCCTGCCAGCCCAGCTTAGAGTCTTAGCAACCTCTTGAGTGACCACCACAGCACAAGGGATGTGTCAGAGGTGTGTAGGTCAGTCAGCTTTGGACACAGACTCACAAGGGCAGGAGAAGGCATCCCTCTAGGGAGGGTTCCATGACCTCATGCCAATGTGCACGTGCACAGGAGCTCATCGGAGCTGCAGCTACCAGCAATGAGAAAGGAAGCAGACAACTTGTCTTGAGGAGTGTACACCAGCAGTGCCAAGCTAGCAGCTGGGGGATCATGTTGTGATCAGAGGAGTCTGAAATCTGCATTGCTGGGCAATGCTATTTTCTCTGCTTATGTCAGCTGTGTAAATTGTGTATTTTTTTCTCAAAAGATAATATACAGCTACAAACAAGTTTCCAGAAAAGATTAGTCTTGCCTCAGTAACACCTTTAAAAAAGCCTATGATCAGCAAATGAAACTGAAATGTTAAAAAAACCCTATAGAAAATGGCACCGTGCTGAAGAGTTGATGCTTTGAAGTAGAAGATTAATATAAATAATTTAAATGATGACTAAGCTGTGTGCTTTCAGCAGGGTGAAAAGCTGCATTTCACAGTTAGCTACACAGTGTCTAGGATCTGCCTCTGATAACAACATGAAGAATATCAAAGCTGAACTGGCAAAGCCTTGAGCTGACCTTCACCATGAAGCAACTTGCCCATGATGACTTCCTTTGGTAAGGCCTGCTCAGTCTTGCTGAAGACGGCAAATCATGGAGAGAAACCCTTTAGCTGTGCTTGTTGTGACAGGACAAGGAGTAATGGTTTTAAACTAAACCAGGCTCTAGTTAGACATCAGAAAGAAATCTTTTACAGTGAGGGTGATGAGGCACTGGAACAGATTGCCCAGGAAGATAGTAGGTGCACCATCCCTGGAAACATTCCAGACTAGCTTGTTTGGAGAGGGAGAGGGCCCTGAGCAACCCGGTCAAGTCAAGATGGTGCTGCCCATGGCAGGAGGCTGGAATGAAATGAGCTTTAATGTCCCTACCAACCCAAACCTTTTGGTGATTCCACTACACTGAACCAGCTGTGTCACTGTCACTGCTGAGTCTGTTTTAAAGCTCTTTGGCCAGACAGAACTATCAATATACTTGTGATTGAGATTTGCAGACATACAGGTGTTGTATTGACAAATAAATGCTAGTATTACTGTGTGCAAGTTACCTGCTTTTAAAAGTATATTTTTGTCATCTGACTTTTCCTCTGTGGAAAACCCCAGTTGCTAAACAACATGCAGTGCAAAACCAGAGCTAGTAAAGAGATCACATTGACCATGATGTGGCACCGAACACTAAAAAGTTGAATTTAAACATTAAAATTTTGATCAATGCAGTTAATTCACAGATGTGTTGTGGTTGTTGAATTGGATGGCACAGAATTAAGGGAATAGATGAAAGCATCTGGACACTAGTTTTATTTTTGTGGCACTGAAAGACACCATTACATTACTGGGAGCAATAACTGGTCTGCTTTTCCTGTTGGAGCAACGTCTTTCTTTGACCCTTGGACCAAAACTGGAAGGCTTCTTTAAATGCTGTGTTATTTTAACGCATACAAAAACAAGCACAAGCCAGCAACCTTGGCCATTTGTCACACTGAAGGAAAACAACATGAGCAGCAGGCTGGGCTTGTCTCTGTGGCTGAGCCCAAGGCCCTCTGGCAGCTCTGCTGTGGGTCCCTGTCACCCAGCAGAAAAACATGCCCTTGGGACAGGCTGCTCTTCACCAAGTAGAGCAAGCCCAAGGTGGTGGGTGCTGGGAGACAGCACAAGGACAAGGCTGGCTGGGAGCAGAGGCTGGAGGGAAACAGTCCTACACCTGCTGGCAGAAACACAGCTCCTGGGATCTGCATGGGGCTATCCCAAACCACAGAATTGCAGCTTCATTTGGGGTGGGCTGGAAAAGATTCAGTTTCCTCCCATTCATCCCCCACACCTCGGGGTGAAGTCTCAGCAGAGTCAGCTGCTGAAGTAACTGATGCTGACAGAGACACTGAAAGCCTTGTGTGGGTGCTGACTGCCTCCTCCAAGGGCAGGATCCTGTTAGTCACTGCAGTGAGAAATCTCATTATCTTTTTTTAAAAAGCCAAAAAAAGAGGGAGAAAGGCCATGCCTTTTCCTTCCTGTCCCTTTTCCTCTCAGTATAAAGCACCAGCACCTTTCCTTCAAAAATTAAGCTCCTTCCCTTCTCAAGAGCTGATTATGAAGAGAAAATGTGGTTGTTGAGAACTAGCCAGTTTGGATGAAACTTTTGTAAGAGAAACCTCTGTAAGTGCACACAGTAATAAAAAAATAAGTGCTCATTTGCTTCTGGGAAAAACATTTACAAGAGGATTTAAGGCTAATGGAGATGAGTTTGATTTGACTGCTGGTTAGTGGTGTAGATGAGTGCATCTTTCCCATGACTGTATAAACACTTTTTAAAGGGTTTGCCTTGCCTTCATTTCCATACCCTTCAAGCACTGGAAGACTACAATTTGGTCACACCCTTCTCTTCTCCAGGCTGAACAATCCCAACTCTCTCAGGCTTCCCTCCCAGCAGAGCTGCTCCATGCCTCTGCTCACCTTGGTGCCTCCTCTGGCCTGGCTGCAGCAGCTCCCTGTGCTCCCTGTGCTGGGAGCCCAGAGCTGGATGCAGCCCTGTAGGTGGGGTCTCAGCAGAGGGGGCAGAGAGACGGGCAGAATCCTCTCCCTGCCCTGCTGCCCACAGGGCTTTGGATGCTGTTTTGGAGGGTGCTGTTGCTTGCTAAGCTCTTTGAAGCCATATGTGCTGAGGGAGAAGAAATATTGCATGTTCCAAAGTTATTTGCAGGTTGGCACTGTGTTATTCCTTCACCTACCTCCACACTGAAGGATCAACTATTCTTTAATACAGTCACCTGTACAAAGGCCTTGTTAATCTTTAACTACATAAGGAACTTAAAGTAATGGCACTTCAAACAAACCTCCAGGAGCACAAGTGATTTTCAAAAGTGCATCCTACATAAACATCTATTCAAGATCTCCTTTCAAAGCCATCTGGGGAGAGAAGTCCATAATTGTTTATTTCAATTCAAAGCTCTAAACAGAATAATTTGCAGCCTATGATCTTTTCACTTTGAAGACTGGCTGCCTTGGATTTTGAATTCTAGTTACTTTATTTACTGGAAGCCACAAAACTGCTACTTCTCCTGTCCCAATCCCCTTAAACTGACTCCCCATGTTATTTTTGATTTTTTAGCAGATTAGCAAAAATCACTGAAAAGGTGGAAATCCTGAAACTATTTTTTAATACTTTCATCTTGCTTTAGGTAGATTAAGAAGTCCTATCATTTAAAGGTGGTATTTGGCTTCACAGAACATTTATTTGTTTTCTGCTTTATCAGGAAGGAAAAAATATTTTAGAGGAACTACTGGACATGTTCTGCTGAGGACCTTGGACCAAACTGGTGTTATTAAATAAGAAGTTAATAACTGGTGTTATTAAATAAGAAGTTGAGCTACCCTTGGCTAATAAACTCTTGTCTTTAGCCATGTTTCTTCATGCATATGATACAGCAATCCATGCTACCACGGCAGTAACGCACACTCTTATACATATGCATATGTTATATACCAAGATATTTTTTATCCTTAACAGAAATCAATGAAGGCTGCTATGTGCTTGAGTGGCCACAGAACCAACAGACTGCCTTGAAAGTATTCAGAATACACAGAAAAGCACAATACATTTTCAAATAAAAGGCAGAAAAAATTCTTACCCAAGTTCTCATTATAGATAGACATGAATGGATCTCATCAATTTTGTGAATATGGGCACACAGATGCTCCATTAACTTAGGCTGCAAAGGCCACCTCTATCCCATAGCCCATTTCTGCTTCATCTCAGCATTGTTTTGAAATAAGGATGCAGA
The DNA here is from genome assembly GCA_013399455.1 of Anthoscopus minutus. Lineage (NCBI taxonomy): Eukaryota > Metazoa > Chordata > Aves > Passeriformes > Paridae > Anthoscopus > Anthoscopus minutus. The sequence continues at coordinate 4,805 of VWYI01032584.1, read as the reverse complement.
TGATGATGAAGATCCTACAGTTTTTGCAATAGATGTTCACATAGGAGCTGCTCCAGGACCAGTCTCTGCAGGCCTTTTGTTATTGCAGAGGGTTTTGCCCAGAGGCATCTTGATGTGGAGTCAGTTTAGCACCTCAGTGAATAAGGTACTTGCATTCACTTTTTTGTTGTTGAGTAAAACGAAATGTTACAATGAGGTTTTTTAAGGCTAGCCTAATGCCAAGACTACATCTTAAAGAACTGAAAAAAGCACAGTTTAATTCCTGAGTTACTGAGGTAGATGGGGAGGACAGAACTGCATAAGCCTTCCCTTGTTAGCCATTAGGTGATTATTAATAATCATGAATATTTTTATCAGTGCTAAATCATATTTTCCTGAAAATAGCATATTTGGAACATTTTCTTAGTATGTAGGTAGGGACTTTTTCAGCCAGCTCTGGGCTTGACATTCAATTTCTTCTCGATTTTCTACCTTTTCTTAGCATGTAGGTAGGGACTTTTTCAGCCAGCTCTGGGCTTGACATTCAATTTCTTCTCGATTTTCTACCTTTTCATGTCCGTGCTTTACTCCTGAATCCTTGAGCTACCAATGAATTCCTCCGTCAACAGCCCTACTTGAGGCTGTGATTTTGCTTCTCTTTGTCGTGGCGCTGTCTCGTGTGGCAGCACCTTTTCTTAAGATGGGGCTAAATATCTGTGCTTGGCACTGAGGAAGGTGATGGGGTGAGTGAGGGAGGAACTGGGGGCTTACCAAGGGTGTTGGAGGGAAAGAAAATAAATTCTCAGGTGTTACCAGTACCAAGAAGTGAACCTTGATTTAGCTATTGTTCATGCCAACAGAAGAACAATGGCATTTGCCAGGCTTTTAATGGTGACTCAGGACTGCAGACAACAGCAAACAGAGAAAAATGCTCCTACAGGCAAGGATTGGGAGGTGTCTGATGTGACCACCTTAGGAAAAGCCTTTGGAAAAGAATCAACTACATGACTATAACCAGCAAATTAATTTGCTCTCAGTAATTGAGAAGAACAGTCCTTTAAATAACCATTTAAGCACATAGTAGATAAACAAGTGATTGAAAGACATTCATGTAGGTTTAAGGACTTTATAGGAATGGGAACCCTATGGGATACAAATTAAATGGAGGTGAAAAACGCAGTAAAGTTCTGTGTTTCATTTCACCACAAGATCTGCCATTGACTTGTGATACTACTACACTACCAAACAATAATCATCTTTGTGCATCATCTTTAGTTTTTTTTTCCACTCTGCCGCAGAATTTAATCTACTTTGGGAGCTATGGCCACTGGCATTTCTACTTCCCTTTATACTTTCCCTTTCCCTGAGACACACTGTCTTAGTATACCATCCTTATGAAATAATTTTTTAGAACTTGAAGCTAAGCAATGCTAACACATTTAATATTGCAAAACAAAAGTGAACAGAGGACTGTTTCACACAACACAATAAAAAAGGACTTTTTAAAAAACAGGCTTCCTTGTAGACTTTATCAATTTAAACCCTGGCTTTCTTTAGCCAGAAGCATATTGATTTTGAGTTGTTTTAGAACCACAGCTATTGTATGGAAGTTTCCTTAACATAAAACCCAACCAACTTTAATAGCCTCAATGCTATTTCTAAAGAAACAGCTTCCCTAGTTTAGCTGTGGTTACACGTCATCAATTTTATATGCAGTAAAAACCAGAAAAAAGCATTTTATTCTTTCTTAGAACCAAAAATCCTAGGGGAAAAAAAGAATAAAATAAACAATCTGCTAATCTGAAAAAAGAAAGTAGTAGATTGCTTTATTACTTTTCCCTCAAAATTAACTCCAGTATTTAAATATGTATACCTAGATCTCGTAGCTGCAAAACAAATGTAAATGCCCCTGCAATCCTCTACATTTATGCTACAGTGAGTTAGCATTTCCCATTTTGGCAGAAACAGTTTAATTACCTAGACAGTGTTATCACAGAATCCTAGAAAGGTTTGGGTTGGAAGGAAACTCAAAGATCATCTTGTTCCATCCCCCTGCCATGGGCAGGAGCAACTTCCACTGTCCCAGGGTGCTCCAAGCCCTATCTGAACTGGCCTTGAATACTCTCAGGGATGGGGCAACCTGTGCCAGGACCTCATCATACTCACAGTAAAGAATTTTTTCCTAATATCTAATCTAAACCTACTCTCTTATGTAGCAGAAATATAAAATAGCAAACAAATAAGCAAAAAAAAATTCAATTTTGTTATGAGGGTTTGATTAATTAAAGAGCAGCAATAAACTCCAAGTTCCCTCCCCACTTTCTGGACATGGCTTGCTGGCATGGAAACCTGCACAGGAATTATCCATGTAGCAGAATACACCTGCTCAACATGAGCTCCCAAATTGGGAAACAGGGAGAGCAACATTTTTCTAATGCAGTTAAAAAGCTGCTCCTAAAAATGAAGATTCTGCATGAAAATAATAAGTAAAAAAAAAAATCTTAAATGGATCTAACTGTGGTGTGCTCTACCACACATATCTCATTTTGATCAAGACTTCTCCTTGTGAATTTAATTATTACTTAGCCCAGCCCCAAATGCAGCTGTATTCTCACTGCTGGGGTCTCCAGGCACTGCAATACAAATAAAGTCAAAAAAGGTTTGAAAATTCTGTTTCAGTGAATGTTTTATTTGTAATATATTCCTTTGTTAAAAAAAATTAAGTTTCTACACTTTATCACTAGCAACTGCAAAGAAACCTAAAACAATCAACCTCAAACTGTAGAAATTCTACCTGTTTTCAGAGTATTAATTAATATCCTTCTGTTAAGTGCCAATTCTTGCTACCATTTTAAGAAGCAAAACCTTGTAATACAAGTGAAAACTGGTAAATTTTAACTGTTAGACTGTCAGATTGGATTTTATTTGAACATTAGAATCATATAGACACATAATGGGCTCATTTGGAAGGGACCATCTCGTTCTAATCCCATGGGCAGGGACATCTTCCACTAGACCAGGTGGCTCAGAGCTCCATCCAACCTAGCCTTGAACAGTTCCAGAGATGGGGCAGCCACAGCTTCTCTGGGCAACCTGTGCCAGGGCCTCACCTCTTTCACAAGAAAGAATTTCTTCCTAATATCTAATCTAATCTCTGTCAGTTTGAAGTCATTCCCCCCTGTCCTGTCACTCCAGGCCCTTGTAAACAGTCTCTCTCCATCTTTCCTGTAGGCTCCCTTCAGGTACTGGAAGGCCACAGTTAGATCACCCCAGAGCCTGGTCTTTTCCAGGCTGAACAATCCCAATTCTCTCAGCCTTTCCTCATAGGAGAGGTGCTCCATCCCTCTGATCATCTTGTTCTCCTCTCTCCAACAGGTCGACTTGATAGGTGTTCATAGCCTCAAACACTACTTTTGCAAATTCAAGCCTTCTCCCTTTGGCCCTTTTGAAGGCTGTTCACTACTTAGTCTTAAAAGACATCCAACTCTGAACTGAATACTCTAAGATTCAACACTTCATATACAGAAGCAACTCAAATTAAATGCAGGATAGAGATAAACTCAATATTTACACCACACACATTTTCCAGTGAAAGTCAGGAAAGCAATGAGGGAAGAAATCCTCCATATATGTGATGGTTTGCACATTTTCTAATAGCCATGTCTGTCCTCTTGATCTCCTCTGGGCTACAGAGATGTGCTGCAGCAAATGCAGTTCACAGCTGACAGACACCGAGGTACACGTTGACCCCCTCTGGAACTTGAGCCTGAGAAAAAAGCTATATAGTCAATTTTTCAGCATGTGCACCAGGTGTAAGCTTTCCTTTCCACCAAGTCACAATCTGAGGCAAAGCACGAAAAAAAAATAGCTTCTCCAAGGCTTACATGTCCACAAAGTCAGTGTTCCTAATTATAATTCCTCTTAAAAAATAAACCAAAAAACCCCTCAACCTTGCCTGATCAATAACATAACAAAAATAAAACACTTCAAATCATACTAAGGACTTCAAAGTGTAGATGTACTGGATTTAATTCCCACAAAAACAAACAGAAGTGTTAAGCATAACTTAATTCTCCTCACTGTATAGTTGAACTGACATTGACCCACTTCAGCCTGCTCAGACACCTGGGGAACGCTAAATCCAGTCTCCCTCAGACTGCACCATGGCCACTTTCACAGGTAGGAGTAACAGAGCCCAGCAACAGGTTGGGTTGGAAGGCACCACAGTGGGTCATCTGGTCCAACCTCCCTGCTCAAGCAGGGTCATTCTATTCACACAGCACAGGATTGCATCCACAGGGTTCTGGAATGCCTCCAGTGAAGGAGACTCTACACCCTTTCTGAGCAATCTGTTCTACTGCTCAGTTACTGCACAGTGAAGAATTTCTTCCTCATGTTCAGAAGGAACTTCCTGTGAATCAGTTCCTGCCCTTTGCCCCTTGTCCCATTGCTGGGCACCATCGAGCAGAGCCTGGTCCGTGCTCTGACCCCTCCCTGCAGGCACTGAAAGACATTGATGAGATCTCCCCTCAGTTATCTTCTCTTGAGGCTGAACAGCCCCAGCACTCTCAGCCTTTGCTCGAAAGAGAGATGCTCTATCCCTTCATAATCTCTTTAACCTCCACAGGACCCACTCCAGGATCTCCATGTCCCTCCTGTCCTGATGAGCCCACAACTGCACTCCAGAGGTGCCTCATCAGGGCTGAGTAAAGGGGCAGGATCACCTCCTTTGACTTCCTGGCAATGCTAATCCCAATGCATCCCGGGATCACATTGGCCTCCTTGGCCCACAGGGTGCTGCTGGCTCAGGGACAGTTTGTTCTCCA
>VWYI01032581.1:184-52045 GCA_013399455.1 Anthoscopus minutus | reverse complement strand
TTTTTTTTTCTAATCACAAAGTAATTATATAATATATTCAGGCAAGAAAATCCTTGAACACTACAAGGAAAAGGACACCAGTTCAGGTCCTGTACCAATTAAAAAAACTAGAAGGCTTTTAAAAATTGTTTCAGGTAGAAACTTAAACAAACTACATAATCAATTTCTTATTTTCATTGTTAAGGTGCCTTTATATCTTAAATCTGTCTTAAATCTGCCTGTGTTTTCAGGGTGCAAGAAGACACTTGATAATGTGAATAGGTTACTTCAGAACATTCCTTGGAACATTCACTGGTGAGAGCCAAAATGAAATGCTGTGAATCTCTAGCACCATGGGTGCATAGTAATTTCTGCACAGCGGAAATAGGTCCATTCAATTCTGACTGCAAGATCTGGTATGAGACTGGTGTTTTCTCTGGATGATAATACCTTAATGTTAGCATCTTATGAAAAACCTGGAAGGGAGGAGAAACATCTTATCAGCTCCTTGCCCATTCAAATAACAAGGCTTCTAGGAGCTGGGAGAAAATGCTGGAGGTGAGAAATTTAAAGAAATGTGGTCATGTCATTCAGAATGTCCCTTTTGTTTGTTTATTTTTTTCCCCACCAAATATTGGATATTTCAGTTGAAGTTTCTGTTCTTTGCTACCAGCATGCTCACATATAAAAAATTTTTTGCATCAGTTTAGGACAGAAGTGTTTACAGTGCAGTAATATATGGATATGTTGCACAATGCAGGTGTTCCAGAACAGGGAATATGCCACAAAAATGGCATCTGTGGTTCTGAGATTTTAAAGGTGAGCTAGCTAAGTAATTCTAGGTATGGTAAAGGATGTTACTGTTATCAAATACAGGAGTCAGGCTTTATTTCTATACATCTTCATATGGAGCTAATGGAAAACAGATGGCCTATTTATGGAAGTTGAGTATTAAAAGACATTTTCACCCTTATGATGTTCCCTCTAATTGGTAAAATGAACCACTTGTATTATCTTAGAAAGCTGTCAGCTGCTTTAGATACTAGGTATGCTTGATTAACTCTCCCTGTATTATAATGTAATATGGCTTCAAATGAAACACAATAAGATGGTTTTAAATTTGAGTGCTCCTGTTGGAAGTAACATTATCTTTTTTGCTCTTTTGCTACAGAGTAAATCTGAAGAAACTAACTGCTTTTTAAAATCTTTAAAATCCCTATTTTTTAGTTGTATAGTTGCATTTAAACACATATTTTTAAGGCAAGGTACCTGACATCATTATTCCTACAGATAATATGACTAATGAAACAGTAGTTCAAGTGTAGTAAGTGCTGTATTGCCCATAAAGCAATGCAAAATGCTCTGTGAAAGAACTGAGATCTCATTTCCAAGTTAAGATATTCTGAACAACTGGACCATTGCTTTAAAAAAAAAAGAAGCTGCGTGATTGCATTTTTCATTTATTTCTTTTGTATTGTACAAGAGATAAGAAGTGTATTGTAGAATTTTTGTGGTAACTATAGTGATCTAGCATTTTTTTTCTTTCATTAAAGAATTATTTTAGCAAAATTCCAAATAAAAATATTTTGCTTCATTTCAAACGCAGTGGTCTCTGTTAGCCTTTTAGGAAAAGCTATTGGGTTTTTTAATGCATCTTCCTTCTTCTACCTCTCTCATTTGTGGTCTTAAAATCTTAACTTTGCACAGTGTAAACAGTTTGACTAGTCAACCGAACTAATAATAATTATAAATGCAAACATGGATGTGATATTTTGGAATATTTAGAGTCCAGTAGACTTCCAGAGAAAAGCAAAATAAGCCCCCCTATAATTCAGAGCCATGTTTTTAAATGTTTTTTAATCCATTATGTTTTCTAATTTAATTTCTGTCAAATATATTCTGTTTTACTTATATGGCTAACACCTTTATGGACTACCTCTGTACAACTTTTTATGCATTTCTCACAAATTTTAATTCTAGCTAGGATATTTCCTGCCCTTTTTTTTCTGTTTTGCAGACTATCTAGATAAAGAATTGGTCTTTGAATCATAAAGAATGAAAGCTTAAATGAGGCTGATATTCAAAGGATGAAAATATTCTTCTATAACAGGGCTGGACATTCATTTCCTTGATTATACATTCTGTTTTTTCTGTTAATTTTACTTTGTTATCTTCTATGAGATAGAAAGTAGATGAAAATGCTTAGGAATTTATCTAATTTACAATTGTACTTGAAGTCCTTTGATTGTCTTAAAAGCTCTCAGTGACCTCTTGCACTTAGTGCATATGCCCAATTTTAGTTCTCTGGTTTCCATGGCTTCCAAACGTTATTCATTTTGTTTAATAAATATCATTACTGACACTCATCTTTCCAGCAGCTAGAGCAATTTTATCCAAGTGAATCCCACAATAGTTCTGCAGTCTGACTTAATGTGATCCTGAAAATTAATTTCCCATGCAACTTCTGCCATTAGGAGTGAAGTGGTTACATGCTGAACTGATTTTCCTCTGAGTTCTGAACCCCAGAGCTGGCCTCACTTCTGGTCAACATAATTGTAGCCAGGCAGCAATAAAATACGCTTGAAGTGAAGAGCCTTTAAATGTTACAAGATCAATTATATCGGTTGGTCTTTTCTAGGAGCCAGGACTGGCATAATCAGACTTGTGAGCTACCATTAGTAGTTGCTGAGAAATGCTTCCTTCTCTGTTCAAAATGAATGCCTCCTCTCACAAACTGCAGAATTTTAATGAAAACAAAGCTTACTGCTGCCTTTTACCTCCTCTGTATTGCAGCTGCAGAAATATCTACTGAAATGTATCTTGAGATGAAGACATATAGCGTCAGGTGGGAAATACATGTCTATGGCATAGAATACAAATTTTGCTTGATAGATTTATGTCTTTGTTGAAGATTTCTTTGTTTTCCCAAATAGGGAAAACGCACCAGTTTATAACAACAAAATAAATCTGATTCATAAGTATGAGAAGGACAAGTAGGAGATGCAGTCCATTCATAGCTTAAAAGACAAGTTACAAAAATAAGGACAACTGGATGTAGGTAAATTTCCACAGTCATGTGATCAGGTAATATTTGAATTAAATGAATGCCGAGCATCCGTTTCGTATTTGCCAAATCAAGAGGTTTCTGTACTTCCAAAGACAAACAGTGATGATAAAGGGAGTATTTATGTAATTTATGTGTTTAGTTGAACGTTTCTCTGTTTTCATACATAAAAAGCATAGAAAAGACACTGAAATTTAAGTTCTGTTGGCATTTTATTTGCTACAATGAAAGTGTAAAATATCAGAGCATTCCTTACTTTTAATTTTGTTGGCTCAACTTGTTTTTATTTTTCAGAAGGATAATTCTTTTCTAGAGTGATATTTCCAAAGAAAATAGGGTGGTTTGACTTGACAGACTGGTGGCAAATTTCAGGGCAAAAAAAACCTAATGAAATGCTTCAAGAAAATTAAAAAGAGAGAGACAAATGAACCATATACAATAAATAATTGTTCTAGGAAAGTCAAGGAGGTCTCTAAAATCTTAGTTTTACTAGTTAAATAAAATATTGGCATTTTGCTTTGTAGAAGACCAAATGTCTAAAATGAAGAACTTTACAGGACTACTCTGATTTTCAGTATCCGTGGCAATGAGAAGCAATGTACATTTGTATAAAATAGTACTACTGTAAGTAGTCTTTTAAATTAATGCTTCAGAATTCTTACACTTACTGTAGAATATTGACTTTCTCATAGCAATAAATTCACATTTGGGGTTGCTTACCACTGTCTGCATACCGATGTGATGTAAATGAAGAAGTGACACTCAGTGACTGGCAACCTTATGGCTGCCAGCCTTTCAGCTGGTACCAGCACACAGAATCCCAGTGATTTGTATGCAGTGCTAAATCACTCTATCTGCTGCCTAACTGTGCAGCAGATGTGTTTGACCATAATGTCTGATGGCATTCAGTGAGCAATTTCATGTTGAACTGTTTACCCAAATGCTTGACTTCTTGGCTCTGCTCACTAACAAATTCCATAGAAATGAACCGTGGGGCAGCCCTGGACTCTCTTTTCTCTTCACTTCTAGTTTTAATCTCTTTCACAGTAGCAATGGACCATTAATCCTGAAAGAAAATTTATTTGGTGTCTTAAGAGAAGTTGGTTTAGTGCTCTATGCTATTACTTCAGCCATGGACAGGCAAACAAAGATATGTTCCACTCTTTTCAAATCTGCTGTCATTCACCCTGATAAAAGACTGCAGCTTGCAAAAGAATATCGTTGTTTTATACAAGTTCTGGAAATAAATAATGGTTTATAAATTAAGATTTCTTTTATAAATTAAGATTTCTGTTTACACATTGGAGGTTTTTAGGACATGCATGAGAGGAAGTTCAGTAAAGAGAAGTTAATGAAACTGTATTAATTTAAAAGTAGGGACTGAGATGCTTCACTGAATGGATAAGAAAAACTTTGTGTAACCCAAAGAATAATTCACCTGATTGTTTTTTGATTGTTCATGTTATTTTAGTATTCTATTCCAGGACTTGAACATCCACAGTAGAGATCATTACATAACTTCTTACAAATAAAAGCAATTCATTAATTTCTTAGTCTGTTAGCATGGTGAGGAATGAAGACTATAAGTCTGAACAAAAGTATGAAGTTAATATTCAAAAGGTTGGACAAAATGGAACAACCTGTCAAAAATGCAGATCTAAAAGCGTCAGTGAGAATTTTGCCACTATAGAAGAAAAGGATGTGCTATTAATCATTTAATTAGATTTTTGAACAGTCTTATCCTTCATCACCTTTTTCTGCTTCAGTATCTTTGCCCTACCATATAGCTGTCAGGTCTCCTACGTTGTCCTGGGGAAAGATACTGGGAGTTTCTGCAAAGGAGATGAATATGTAGAGCAAAGCCCTCAAAACTACATGAGTACAGACAAGAATGAAAACAGGCATCAGTGTGTGAATTTTACAGCATATCTCATCCCTCTTCTTAGCATGACTCTAGGCAGAAAGATCATACTGCAAACATAAAATGGCCTTTTTAAATACAGACACTAGCCTCTGAAGTGCTTACAAAAAGGCTATATGCCAGGAAACTGGAATGGAACAAATACTACAAGAATGCTAAACAGTTATCCTTGTAACAACAAAGACAATGTTAGATTCCAAATAAAAGACTTTAACAACCTGCCAAAGTAATAACTATGCTTTCTATCTTGTGCCTTTGGCCATGCTCATCTCTGAAGATTAATCCCGTGTGAGATATAAAGGAGAGCTAAAGCTAAAAAAACTCTTATTCTGTTTCAAGAGGGCGTTAGAGGTCTTGCCAGAATAGGGAAAAATGTATAGCCTTTTCATCTAGGATAACTAGAAAGACTTAAGCAATGGATTTCAGGTTCTGAAGATGGACTCTTCTAGACCATGGCAGCAAAATTTTGAAATGATTCATTCATAAATGTCATTCCCTTCTTTGCTCTGCTAATCAGTTAACAATATACTTGCACATTTGTTGAAAATGTAATTATTTGTAAACACTACAATGTATTTTCTGCTTTATTTCCTTTAATAGTATTGAAAATAGTTAAGGTATCCTGCCTTAAGAAGATTACTCATTTTTACTTTCTGGGGCTTCAGAGAATATATTTGACAGAAACAATTTGTACACTGCTTTACTGCCTCTGGATAGAAGTTATAAGGAACATCAGCCTAAGGTTCTATACTTCAGTTTCCCCTCTGCAGCTCAGTTATCTGCCATAAAAAGAAAGGTGCTCAGAACAGGAGTGCAGTGTGCTTAGGAAGCCATCTAAACCCTAAGATGCTGATTACTTGTGATTAACCAAAATGGAAGCTACACTAGTGTTTTCACTGTAAGTTTTGCTTCCATCCTGCAGAGCTCTACATTTTTGTTTGAATATTTGGCAGCATAAAGTTGGGGAAATTTTAGTTTAAAAAATTCTGTATTTGTAATTATTTTTATTTTCAAATCTGATGTTGAAGTCATGATGTCTTAGAGGACCTCTCTTTCACATTAACACACTATTAGCTGTGAAATCTGCATCATGTGAGCGAGTCTTGGAGCAGCATAAGCCTCTGGATGAATTTTGTTTTCTGTAATTTTCCATCTCAAAATATTTTATTGTGAATGCCTGAATATGCAAATAATTATATTTAAGTAAGCTACCAGCTTTAATTCTATAAATGAAAAAGGAAAAAGAAAACTAATAACCATAAAGAAATTGATCAAAACTTTTTCTGCACATGCATTTTTTGAAAAAGCATCATCTTTCAGGCTTTTGGAAAATTATTAGTAAAGAAGAGAATGCTACTCATAACCACTGAATTTTCTGGGGTGGGAAAAGTGTTTTGAGGTTGTTCTAACTGAGAACAGGCATCTTTACAGTCCTTAAAAACAGCTGTTATTACTGATTATTTTAAATTTAAATTATTTTAAAGCACATAACTTTGCTAGTTTGATATAATGGAATGCCAGTTCAATTGTGAAGTTTTATGATGTGAAGCAGCATGTTTAGGAGAATATTTCACTCTTGACAGTAATAATCCTAAATTAATACATCTCAGCAAGATTCAGAAAATGTGGTTCAAATTTAGTGATACTTATACAAGTTCTGTAGAATAGTATGAATTAGAAAATCATGTCATGATTGCAAATTAGTAATACATATACTTAGACCCTGTTAAAAGAATGAGTTAAAATGCAGAACTGTTATGAAAAGATTACTTTGTGTGTTCAAAGACCCTGAATATTTATTTTACAGAGGTTGAAGACGGGATGCATATTTGTTATTTTCTGCCTGAAATATATTCTAACTTAATCTGTATTATAATACCAATGTTAAATAATTCTTGACAGACACAGAACTATTTCCTAGGCTAAGTTCCATTTCCTGCTGTCCCACCACTGACCCTATGACTCTCACTGAAACTTGCTGATGGAATCTCCACATATGTGAAAGTGGGAGGTGGCTGTGGCATGCATCTGTATGTAGTTTTCTCTCCTGTTTGCTATTTATATCTTCCTTTCTCAGCAGACAGAAGGTGAAAAACACCTAGCTTTGTATGCTGGAAGAGGGTAGGCTGCAGATTGACACAGCTCCAGATAAAAGCAGAGATATGTGAGAGAAAATCAGCTTCTTTAGGCTAGCTGGCTAATCTTAATACAGATTTAGAGAACTGAAAATATAAAGTATTAATTTTGATACAAAAAGAAATCAGCTATTTTATCCATCTACTGGGGAGATCTGATAAGTGTGTTTTGTGTGGGTTCTCATCTAGGCTTCCTTCTAAGTGATAACTACTCCTCCATATAAATGTAATGCTAGTATCATGCTCCTCTAATTAGGTTATACCTGAATGTTTTTTCTTTGGAGAGACTCATAATGTGTACTTAAACCTATCTGCAACTAAGTTTGTCCTTATTAGTTTTCTCTTGAGAGGTTTTATTACCAGTTTTTCGCCGTTTCTTCCTCTTATAAAGGCAGAGATCCCCTAACTCACATCACAACAGCAGTTAGGAAAGATTAGCTATCTGTCTGTGAATGTACTCATGAAATAACCAAGACATAAAAATATTGGTGTCCACATGTGTGTGTGGAAGAAGCCAGCGCCAACCAACATGATTTTCAGTTCTGTAGACAATGTTAACTGCCGTGAATACCAACTCTCAGAGACATGAGGATCCTATAAGACTGCTTGAGCTCTTGTAACAGCAATTTTTTTGAAGACTTTTGAAGTCCTTTCAGAAAGTTGCATAGAAAGTTCCATTTTATGATTTCAGCTTTCTTTGTAAAATATGAATACTTCTGACTATAATATTAAATTTCTCCATGGAAGTATCAAGATGCACAGTGATTAAACACATCCAAAAATGGAGAAAATGAATAACCTGTACATTTATATGAAATATGTATTAAGTTTCCTTTTAAATGGGGGTAATTTTTGAGATATGCTGCATTGACTTTCTTGTATATCACATTACACTGTATTGTATGTCTCATTACACTGTGTTATCACTTCATGGTATTGTAGTTTGGATGGTGACAGGGAGAGTGTAATGTAATGTGATGATGAACTGTAGCTGTGAAATACTATTAAATTATGACACTCTAGGGATTCAGTAAAATACACCATTTCACTAATCTCAGTTTCAGAATCTGTATGAGAGTGCTGAGGGAAATACTTGCCTTGAAAGGATTTTCTGAGTTTACTTACCTCATTTGTGACCCATATGGCTTATTGCTGAAACTGGCATTTCCATAGGATTCTGCTATTGAGTTGATTCCTAGACTTTCCTTGTCTATTGTAGTAATGCTCCAGTAATCCCTCAACTGCATGCTGCTAAAGGAGTGGGATCTCTTGCCGAGACGGTCATTTAATTTAGAAGATTATGAATGCCTCCACTTGGTGCTTGACCTCATCTATGGCACAAGCTGAGAATTTAAGACAGGTTGACTTGGGAAGGCTGTGAACACTGGCAATTTAAAAGCAACAACAACAAAATCCCCAAACTTCATTCACTTTCCTATGTTTCTGTTTTTGTCAAAAACTGTCAAAGTGAGTCTGTGTTCAGTTTTTTCTTTCTTAATGCCACAAGAGCAGTACTCTACCAATATGAAATACAGAGTGATCCATTGTCTTGTATTACAAAGCATATTTAACCTCAAGTTGAAATGACTCAAAGACTGAATTTTTAATTAGATTATAGAGGAAATTATTACCTTTAATCTTCATTTATGAGAACAAATATATTTTATTTCTCAGGCAGGTTCTTACAATGTTATATATCTATGACAAGTACACAGCTTAAGCCAGAGACACATGACTAAGAGAATTTTTAATTTTAATAGGTATGACATTTATTCTTAAATTGGTTGTCATTTCTTCATAGAAGCTAATATGGGGCTGTGTTTTGAATGTGTGAGAGAAAAGGTGTTGATAACACAAGGAAGTTTTAGCTGTTGCTGAGCAGCACTCATACAGAATCAAGGCCTTTTCTGCCTCTGCCCTGCCCTGGCAGGGAGCAGGCTGGGGATGCACAAGGAACTGGGAGGGCATAGAGCTGAGACAGCTGATTCAACTGACCAAAGCATGTTCCAGACTGTATGATGTTCTCAGAAATGAAAGCTGGACTAAGCAGAAAAAAGAGGAAGGTCATTCAGAGTAATGCTGTTTGTCTTCCCAGGCTGCACATGATGCACCTCAGCTTTCCTGGGGATGGCTGGACACCTGCCAGCCCACGAGAAGTGGATGAATCCCTTGTTTTGCTTTACTTGTTACTGCACTTTTTGCTTTACCTGTTAGACTGTCTTTATCTCAATGAGTTTTCCCACTTTCACTCTTCTGATTCTCTCCTCATCCCACTGAAGAAGAATGAGCAGGGGCTGTGTAGGGCTGAGCTGGTGGCTGGAAAATAAGGCAGACTAGAAGAAAAGGGCAAAGGCTTTTACATCACTCTTCCCTGTATCTGAATAGCTACAATGCGGAGAAGCATTTATATAACAAATGTACGATACTGATTTTGATTGTGAATTACACTTCCTTTCATGAGGTAATTAAAGTAAGACAGCAAAAAAAAAAAAATCATGGTTTCATTGGAAAGCCTTAATAATGATTTGCATGTTAATTTACTTCTGAAAGCTAATGAGAATCATCAGTTCTTTGTAGTTCTGTATTATAACCATGCCTTTGATTATCTCCTTTGTTACCTCCTCATACTACATTATGTCTTGATCTATATGTACTAGCCACTTTTTAGATTTTAAATTTGCAACTGCATTTTTTTTGTCAAAAATTCAGCGCAGTAGCAACAACTCATGAATAACATCTGATCTGACTATATATCAAGTTCACTGGAATTCAGAAATCTTTTTCAGTTCTGATGTCATTTATCAATAATTACTGTATTTGGAAATGTTTCACTTATCTGCTTGATTTCACATGTGTTCTCTTTAATAAAAATTCTGAAAACCAAGTGCAACTGTTCATCTACAACTTCTCTTCAATGAAACAGCACTGCTTGTCATTTTGGTCAGCTTTGATGCTGTTTGTTGTTAAGGAATACATTCAGGCCAGGTGCCTTGGTCTGCTAGGTGCAGTGCCAACTGCAGATTGAGCTCTGCATGGAGAAAGTCCTGGGCAAGAGGCTGTGAACAGCCGACCCTTTGCCTAACAAAGGGCATGGAGACTTGTGCCTGGCTGAGCAATTGTGCATGGCAGCAGCTGATGACCCCACACTTCTGCTTGCTTAGACTGTGTGAGTACAAATCCCATGGGTTTCTTTGCTTGAGGTCCCTCTTTGGAGGCACCCAGCTCAAGCTTACATTTTGTTATTGTTATTGCAGCAAGATTAAATTATATCAAGCATCTGGACATCTAAGAATCTGCTGTGGGAAACCTGGGGTCGAGCTGGTGAGGAAACCTGGTGTGACTGTGTGAGTTTGGGGTGAGTAGTAAAGGGGCCTCAGTCCAAATTCAGGCGACTGCCAGAGGGGTGCTTGGATGGTTGGACAGGGATGTTGGTATAATCATATGCTAATAAATATACAAGACTAATTTATATTTTCATTTCTAGCCAAATTTTGGGTTTAGCCCTCCCAGAGCCCTCCCAGAGCTTTTCTAAAAATCATGATGTTGTGCAAATCTCAAAGTTTGTTTTAAATGCATGCAGAATTCCAGTTTTTCACACATAAATAATTGAATATGTTTTACTTTTGTATGTGTTCCATCCTTTCTTGATGTTGCATTTGTGAACTGGAGTTACTTGGGACTTGCAATATAGCTTGAATAATTTCTCTTTTGCTACATTTACTGTTACCTTTAAACAAAACTTGATCAAGCTACCTTGCTGTTTAAAAGTTGGACAAACACTTAATTATTTGTTAATAGAAACCTACCACAAACACTGTAGTTGAGATTTCATCTTTTGTGCAGCTTTTTGGCTTTCCTGCCTTTGTCCCACTCATTTGTTCCTGAAAAGGGGCAAACAATAGAAAGTCATAATGAATGACTTAAATCTGTTTTGGACACAATGCATCTGTTCATGGTTAATTCATTTATTTACCCCCTAAGAAACTGCAGTTATCCACTTCCAAGGAGATCCTCAGCTGATTTAAACATAACGGCCAGGGTTCATTAGAAACCAATGAGAAGCTGTCCACTGAGTACCAAATGCCAGAGAAAAGTTTTCCTAATCACACTAAAGCATTTCAGTTTGTTTCTGGTTTGCTGAAAAGACTATTAATTATGAGTGCATTTTTATGAAAATACCACTTTTTATTAATGATGGATGAGCTTCTAAAGGTTAAGCTATGAATAACCACGTTAGAGTTTGGGCTAGGTTGATTAGAGCAGTGAAATAGATCTGTGCTGCCTGGCTCTTGTGCAGAGCACGCTGCCGTGACCAGGCAGCACAAACAGGGCCTTCCTTGCAGCAGCCCTGAGATGTGGTCCAGCTCCCAGCCTGCCATGCTGGGCTGGCAAGGATGCAGCCCCTGAGGGCTTTCTTGGCGGGCAAACGCTGGCAACCTCTAGCCTGGCGCCGCTGCTCTGACAATGGTGAGGGAGGTGTCCCACGGTGCACTGAATAGCTCCCTAAAATATATCTTATACAGCTAAACAGTTTCCAGGGGAAATGGAAACACACTGACTCAGTTACAATTTAGGGGATCTCAGCTGAGATTCTGGTATCTCCCAAAGAAGCAAAATAGATGGAAAAGCCATTCTTGCTACAACAGTATCTGTTCACTAATATCCCTTCGACAGATTTCAGTGGGCTAACACGGTTTCCTGAAAATAAGGTTTAATCCAGTGTGTATTTTCTGCCTTCCTTCATTTGTTTTTTTAATTCAGGAAATCTACGAACAAATTCCTTTATTTTACAGATGCAAAAATTGAGTTGGTGATTATTACTTTTCCAGAAAAGTATTGCCAGAAAAGTGGCGTTTTTACTTTTAGTAAAAAGGATTTATGAATATATTGCACCTGCTGCTGAGCTCCAGTAGAGTCCAGTGTTGGCTGAAAAACTGAAAGAACAGTTTTAATATAAAACTAAGGATCAATTATTCAGTTTTATACAAAAGAAAAGATTTCATTTTGAAACTAAAGTTATTTGATATTGAAGCTGCTACTTGACAAATGATTACTTCTTTCTCTAGTTATTGTGATCATTAGTAGTCTTGAAATCTACAGATCATTTCTTCCTACTTTATAATATACTCCCATTACACTTGAAAGGACCAGTGATTCTCACTTCTCTGCTTTGCAGCTTCTGCTGGGTGAACAGGCAAGAAGGCAGAGGAGGTAAAGTATTTTGATTGGGCATTTTTACTGTTACCATAGAGACTCATTGAAAAACTCAACTAAATGTACTCCTTAAAATGTCAAACACAGGAGGGAAATTTCAGTGGAAAAATATCTGAAGAGCATAAAGCTGTTATATTAGCTAAACTCACTGCACCACTCCTTCATTCATTGTAGGTTAAGTAAATCCTGCTTCTGAACCAAAGGGAATTATTTCCTTTCAAATATGGGCTTTCAATTACCTTTGAGATATGAACTCTAATCTCTTTGGTAGAAGATGAAAATTAACTGTATCTACCAATGCCTTACATGAAGCTTAATTAATTTGGATTTGATTCTTCCTCTCACTTCAACTAAAAAAATGTAAACATGCGAGTAATAATCTTACAATGTGCAGAACACAAGGTTGCACCTCTGATTATATTATGGAGGGTTAAGGATGAGCCAAATCATTTTAGCATCACTATTTTTTATTACTCATTTTCCAGAGAGGGGTGGGCTTTCATCAAGGGGTCTGTAAGAGGTGAAGCCAACACGGCTGTGGGAGTGGGCTCTCTTTGGTGCCCTGTGGGGAGACACTGAGAGCCTGGCACCGACAGCCTCTCCCACCTGCTGTGCTCTCAGCCTGGCCCACGCCTGCCATTATCACCTTCTCTCTCTCCTCTCATTTAAAGAGATTAAGGATGATTATTTAGAGAAGGGTCCTCACTATCGGCAGCAGCGCTGAACTATGGCAACCTCCCCAAACTCATATCGGATAGCGCCGAAACTGCTTTTATAGGAAATAATGTGCACATGATGAAAAGTAAATGTAAGATGAAAATTGTGCATTGTGTGGCTTGCAGAAGGATTAATGTAAAGTTGCCTAAAAAACCAATGGGGATCAATTTTTGAATTAATATCCTGTCAGGTCTGGGTAGCCCTGTCATGTAGACTAAAACACTGGCTAGATTGGATATATTAGAGTGCAGTATTTATTTTGTGGTCATATGTATTGGGCTATGGGCCAGGATTCCCAAGGTCTTTAGTCCTTTCCCAGGTTTTGACAAATACATCGCAGAATTTTCCTTGACCTTCCTTTCTTTTTGCTTGTTTGTTTGTGAAACTGCTACCATGGTACTGAGTATGTTAAAATATTCCATAAAACTTAGGTCCAATGTTGTAGTAGTTAATCTTGACAATACTTGATTTCTTGGAATTTCTTATATCTGAAGGAATAGCATACTGTAATGAATTCATAAACATTGGAAAAAATGATGCATTTTTTCATTCATGAGCCTCATATTCATTATTTCTTTAGTTGGAGGGTAGACTTTTTTCCATGCAAAAAGCTGATTTAAAAAAATCAAGATTCCTGTGCAACAAAAAACATTTGGTAGTATTTAATATTTGAATTAGGTAATAGAGCTAGTAATAAATATCAATAAAAACATAAAGCTTTGTTTAGTCGTGTAATAATTTTTCCTCTTTTCCAATGCTCAAATGAGGGCTGAAACAAATAAAAAGCAGCAAAAGCAGTAACTGTGCTCAAAAATATTTTGTAAAGAAAGGTTTTCCAATGTATCTCAAAATATATTTTGAATTTTACCTTTTTTTGCAAGTCCTTGCTTTTCAAGTCTTTCTTGTTAACAGAGAGAATATTTTACACTATTGCTTAGTGGCAGTAATTTTGTATTATAAAATACACTTCACAGTTATCTTGCCAGATTGTCTCAACACATCCATTATGTTGCAATCCTTGATGCATGCTGAATATGATAAATATAGAAGCTCCTATTTTGACACGGTATCATCTTAAAATAAATAAACCATAAAAAGGGCAACTTTTCAAATATTAAATGCTTGTGATTTTTTGAAGATATATCACATTAGTGCCTAGACTGACAACCCTTAATCCTACTTCAACAAGGAAAATCTGTCACAGTAGTAAAAAGAAAGAATTTTATTGAATTAGCAGGAAAATAATAGCAATAAATCAAATAATAGGGAATGCCTTGAGAAGTCTTATATGTGGACTTTAATGTTCTGGTTCTACATAATGAAAAAATCCACATACATTTAAAGTAGCTTGTAAAATGAACCACTTTTATATCTCACCTCTATTCTCAAATGAGTGTTGTGAGTCCCCTCTTCATAAGAAAGGAGGTCAAGAGATGGATACTTGAGCTGTGACACTTTGCTCAGTCCCTGTCTAAAAGAAGAGATGATAACACAAGATACTCTACAGGTGTGATGGACAAAGTACTCATGCCTTTTTCATCTTAATTCTTGTCAAATTGCTAAGAGTAATTTATGAAAATATTAGTTTACTTTCTGAGATATTAACATGTGTCTGCAAATAATATGACTTATTTTGTGGAAAAATGGCAGCCTCAGAATGAATATATTTGAGAACAAGCTCTTTTTATGAGGTAATTGCCTTAGAAAATTCTACCATTGGCTATAGAACTTTATTAACTTGTATGATATCTGATCATTGTTTTAAAATTTAATCAGGAACGTAACTTTGGTGCTTACTCTTGCAAAATAGTTTTAAGTACTGTGTTTGTAGAAATTCAGAAAAAGAATGAAAGATTCCATATATCACAATGTTATTAAATGCTAAACTAGGATTTATGCTAAAGGCCTAATTTAACCCTTTCAGACCTGAATGCCAAATAGAAAAAACATGGTGTATATTTTTTTATTTTATATAATTACATGGTATTAATCATCTTGTTTATATTCCTGCTGTGATTCAGGAAAATCATGTGTAGAAGAATATAAAAGAAAAAAAAGCTTAGATTTTAAAAACATCTTGGGCTGTGATACTTTGCTTTCTACTGTAATGTGAATTTTGTCTTTCATGGCTACTGATCTGTTCTATGTTGCAGTAAAATGCTAATCTAAAAATCAATGGAAACATTTTTCCCATAAAACACAACGCCCCTCCAGAGGTTTGCTTGGCCCTGTATAGGTCAAAAATGTGTGACCTCACAGTATTTGTAAAATACACTGGTAACTTCTCAGAGTGTCACACCAAAATTGTTTTCAGGTCTCCAAGGAGGGTTCAGACTCTAGTGTCAGTAGCAACAAAGGTAAGGGCAACAATTATATGTCAGCTCTATTCTACCTTCAAAGTGGGCATCTTGCCAGTCTGACACATTGGCTGAAAAAGCCTCATATGTACAAGTCTTTGTTTTCTTTCTAATTTATTTTTGGAGATGTGGTAGAACCTGAGATGAATCTGTAAAAATAAATAGGATCAGAACAGCCATGTAAGACCACCATAGATGTAGTCACAGATAAACTGAAAAGAAGTTCACTTTTTTTCAACGTTTGGAGCAAATATATATTCCAATCTTTTGCCCTGATTTGTAGTTTCCCACAGTAATAAATAATGTTTTTACACTGAGCAAGCCAGGAACTAGAAGAATTAAATTGCCCAAATAAAAATAATTGTAAAGCCGTCAAAGGTTTCAGAACACAGGTGTTTTTATTATTTTTTAAATTAAAACCTTTACAGCTTTTCTAATTTTCCTCCTTCACAAGGATTGTGAAAAAATAAAGGAAGATTTCTCAGGAAAACAATATTTGATTGACTGCTGGTTTTATTGTACGGTTTTTAAAAAAAGGTCTTGTCTTTATGTAAGGCTTTTGGTAAAAGATTGCTTGTCATCATTGCAGGTATAGAATAATTAGAAAAGAGGACATAAATGAGATTAACATCTTAACAATACTAGGGACTATTTTAATATATTGAAGGAAGGAGAAAACTACTCGAGGGAGCAGAAAGGTTTCAGATAAGGAAAACACAATTAAATTCCATTATGAACTTGCTACGGAAGAATTAAATGAAATACACTGTCTGTGAGACTTCCTGGATAGTATTTGTGAAGGAAAAAAAAAACAGAATACATGCATGGACATATCAATGCATGACTTTTTAGGGAAAGAAAAATATAAGAGTCAGAGCTTTCAAGAAGAAATAAAGTACTGAAAGACTGGAATCCTAAAGAAATACTGTTTAAGAAATTGCAAGTTTCTCATTGATCTAAATAGAATTTAAGTGTTCAGCTGACATCTTCTGACCAAATTCAGCTTTGATCACCTCTGCATAGGAAGGAACCATTACACTGACATTGGTTTAAGGCAAAAAAAATGTTATGCAACTGCTGAAACTGGATCTGCTGAACTGAAAGGTTGTTAGAGCAGAGCACAGATCACTGATGTTCTATATTACCTCAGGGAGACAATTGCTCTTTCAAAAAGTATAAGTATGCATACGTAGAAATGACTCATGATACTTTGAACTAATTATTATTTAATCAATGCCTGATAAAAAAATAAAACCTCAGAAGAGGTAATTTCCTTTTGTTTTATTGCGTAAACAAGGGTCATGGAAAGCCAGCTGTGTAAATGTGTATTCTTCTTTCAGGCATGTTATTCTAGGCAGAACTAGTAGCAGTCTCTATTTTTAGAGCTGCCTGATACTCCCTGCTGTGCAAAGCTCTCTCTATTATATGAGCTTTGCCAAACTTTCCCGTTATACTTGAAAATTATTATAGTAATCACCTTCACGAATGCTTCCAAAAATTTTCAGCCATAAGTGTGTAGTTATGACCAAGAAACCAGAGAAAAAAGTAAATTTCTTCATCCTAAATACTGCTTGAGACGCAGAGAATTGCTACAATACATTGAAATACTCTATGCATTTCACTTTTTGAAACTTCATATTTTGCAGGTATTATTTCTTGTGTTAAATATGATCCTTATGCCATCTTTAATGGCATAAATAATTTAATCTTAAATTTTAAACTTAAAATTTAACATTGTTGCATTCCTTAAACCGTTTATACTTGCCATTGGTATGTTATCAGAACTCATCATCAACTGTGGGTGCTGAATTCCCTTAGCATAATTGATAGTGCTGTACTCAAGGCTTCTCTTACTCTCAGTGGAAGAAAACTGGATATTTTAGGCAAAGACTATCCCAGTTAAGAGTCATTTAAAGAACAGAGTGCAACATGTGAAAAGCATACTACTACTGTACAAGCAGACTGCCACATACATGCATGCTGAATTTTTTATACCATTTGAATTTCTTCTGACTCAGAGCAGCACGTGCATGTAATCACAGCACATCTTTATACTTCTCAGAAATGCTGAAAACAGAAAAACTTAGCTTAGGCAGAGTGTTCTGACAGTTATGGATTCTGGCTCCTGAATGGAGCTTTTAAAAATCTGATTTCCTTGTTTTCTGTGGATATATATTAAAGCAAGAAGCATACAATGATGCATTCTCCATGACTGACAACTTTTTTCGAAAGAAACACTGTTCCACTGTCTAATTGAAAAAAAAAGCCACAAATGGGCACTGACCTTTCATGCCACTATGCCCCTGAACCTCCACCCTAGCGAAGAACTAGAAAATTTACTTGTCCCAGCAGAGACATGCTCTGGGACATGTCATGCTGCTCAAGCTGTGACATGTAGTAGAACCAGAGAAAGTGCAAAATCATGGAAAAAAGGATATGAGTTATTGGTAATTTGTTCAAATCCTAGAAGCCTATTGTAAAGGTGGGATGATATACAAGAAAGGGAACATCCAATATTTGATTTCTTTCTTTTTTCCTATTTAGTACTATATTTTCCAACTTTTGGTAACATCCTCAGATACCTGGAGTTTGCTTTATCAAATAAATTGGTACTGGCTGCAAAAATTTCAAACACATATAGAGTGAAGAACATTTAAGACAATTGGATATTTTGGGATCTGATTTGAATGGACATGGAAAAGAGGCTGCCATAATCAGAAGGTATTAAGCAAAATTATTTAGTTTCTTATTCAAAGTCAATTTTTTCACACTAAAAACTGAGAATAATTTTGTTAAAATAGATATTAATAAAACTTACAAGGCAAGTTTGACCTACTACAAATGTGCTTAGTTATCAATTCCCAGTTAACTGCACAAGTTTTCTTGTTGATGCAAACAGAAGGTGAAATGTTCAAGTCCACATAAAAATGCTCAAAAACCTTGACAGTATAACCAAAGTGTAACTCAAACGAGTTGGTATGGATGAGAAGGTTCTGATCTGAGTAACAAAATAAAACTATTCTATTATGGCTTTAAAGCCCCTAAAAGCAATAGGGTATCTTTAAGTTGATCTCAGACCCTAAGTCTGGGGTGTTATCTCTGCAAAAGGAAAAGCACTTATCGAACACTCCTTTAAAGGTTAGAGCTTTTTGCAGCTATAAGTCACAAAGAGCTGAGGTATTAAAGTGCTACACCGACACCAGAAAAATTCCCTCCATCAATTCCATTCAGTAAAAATCATACCTAAACAGACAAGTAGTTTTATAAACAATAAAAAGAGAGGATGAGTAAACGTGGTATAATTGCACCTTATTTTCTCTTGGTTATTATCAGGAGCAAAAGACTAGTAAAGTTCACAATAAGGTGAGCATTATCTATTTGCTGTAAATTTCAGTCATCTAAAAATCTGAGTAAGACTCTTGTCCTTTGTAAACTAAACTGAGGACTGATTATGTTCAGATATTAAAATATAGAAATAAATGTGTTTCTTGCTACTTAATCATAACAAGAAATCATTATGCAATATTTGTAAAATACATGTAAGCTGTTACTACTCTGTATGTCATCTGTGTGTAACACTTGGTTGTAGAGGGACTGAACAGCTATTTTGAACCTCTGGTGGATTAGGTTGCTTTATCCAGATGGTGTATGTGAGGAGAATATGGCAGCCAACAAAATGTCCTTCCTTTGAGCAAGTAAAGAGAAGAGAGCCTAGACACAATGGAATAGAGATTTCATCTTCATGGAGGCTTGAAAAAAAACTCTCTCATGACTCTGAGACAAATGAAAGAGCTATACCCCAAAGAGATAAGTGTGTGGCAGTTTTTACACCAGAAATATGCAGAGCTATGCCCACCAGCTCCCACGCATCAGTGAAATGGTAAGAGTCCCTGATGAATCTTGACTCCACACCAAATCAGTCCTACTAACAAAATACACAGACCTGAGGCATGGGTGTAGAGAAAGGCCTTATTATAAAGCAGTAAAATGTAGGCATTTAGGACTGAAATGAAATTTGAGAGCTTTTTGGTGCCCTGCGGAGACTATAGACAGAGCACATCTCAAGTATGATGCTTCTGTTAGGTAGTTCCTTGGTCCTTTCCCTAGAAGATCTATATAGACATTTAGTAGCACATGTTCATGGTTGTCACTGTTAGCACAACATGGTCCTGATACTTTAAAACAGACACCTCAAAACCCTTCTCATTGATGAAGTAAATCCCACAGCAGATATGTGGAAACATACAGATGTAACTCCAAAATCACAACTAAGTCAGATTTTCCATCTAAATTCATATTTGGAAGCCTCTAAAAACCAAAGAGGAAGAATATTTACCTTTTAAATGGAAGATGTTTAAAATATGAGCCATATCAAAACTGGAAGCACTACACGGTGCCTGGATGGATGCTGACAGCACATCAAGACCTGAATGCACATCGTGTCATACAGCATCCTTCCCTCTCCTTCACTGCTTCCTCTTTCTCTTGGATGAAAATGTGGGTATGTGTCTAGAAAAGGATTTACTGAGAACTCTGGCTGTTCATGAGAGCGGATTTATGCGAACACAACATAAAGCATACAGAGCCAACTTATTGCCATTGCTCATGCTCAACCTTGTTAATATTTCAGAGGTACTTCCATTAAGAACAACGCATAATTACATATTATAGTAAAGGTGGAAATAACTAGTCCAAAGTAGACTACTGTTTCTACCTGATTAACATAAATTCCTACAGCCTAACCAGGATCAAAGTTTAATCTTTTCAATGCTTGTCTTGTATGCACACATCTGCTGCACTTGACATTTCAACAACATCTGTTTTCACTTATCTGATGTCTCTATTTCATTCTGCTAATGCTGAGAATATGTTTTTGTGTGCACATAGAATCTTATCTTTCTGACTTCCCAAGTCAGTGCGGACATCTGGTGTTCATGAGTATTTACTCTGCCTACTGATTTTGAGGAAGGAAGGTGTTGCTGCTCAGAAAAGGAAGTTAAAGTTTTAACCCCTTTGTTACAGGAGGCAGGTAGCTGTCCAGAGTAATATTTTTGTAGAGCCAACCTTGAATATTGATTCTAAGCAAGGATTGCTTGTAGTGAGTTAGACAGGACTGTATATGTCCTCAGTATTCCAGTAGGAAAACAAAAAGAGTACTCAGAAAGGCAGACAGGATTTGAGGCTTACATGTTTCTTTAGCTTTCTTCAGTGAGGCCAGATTCATCTTTGATTATCTGAGATAAAGGCAGACAATAAGTTCTTAGGTATAGTTTCTCTGGCCTAGATGTAAAATAACTTTAAATATTTATTTTAAGTTCTGATTTTAAATGTTAACAGTCTCTGCTAGTAACAGGAAAATTTGTATCAGTGCTGTTGATGCAATGTGTGATAGAAACAGGGTCAGAAGGGAAGTTTTTCTTGGCACTAAGAAAATAGGGAAATATTTATTATATGAGAGGAAAGGGCTTGTGTTTCTCCTATATTTATTGCAAATAATTCTACTACTAAGAGTACTGTTATTTAAAAGATTGTGTCAGGATAAAGCTGTCCCCATACAAGCCCTTAGCACAAATTTATCCTCTCCCCAAGCAGCATTAACTGGTACAACCATTTTCCCACAAACTGCAAAATACTACCTTGTAGGAAATGAAATTGAAGATCTACAGCACATACGTATAAAGATACACAAAAAAATTCACTTGTGCAGTGGAAAATGGCTCTAATCTCATTCAAACTGTATAGCAAATGTACTGAGTCAGCAAACACCATTTAATCACAGTATTTTCATGGAACGGAAGAATATTAGTTTAGGCACTGGAGAAAATAAATTCTCTTGTTAGTTGAATAAACAGCTGATTGAGCATATTCTGGTAAATGGTAAAACCCAAAAGCTCATCTCTCTAACCAAGAACAAGTTTAACAATATAATTTGAATCTATACAGCCAAATTGTCTCTCCCTCTCAAAGAGAACTATCTCATCTTTGTTACGTATCGGGAACACTTCAAGTCCTCTGCAGTATTCTGATCAGATCATTAGTGTTGCTGCAGTTATTGTCTCACATTGTAGTTTTTGTTAACAAGGGTGTGAGGCAAAAATTGTGTCAGTCAGTGAGACAACTATGAAGTGCACTGGATTATTGTAGACCAGTGCTATATGCTATTTGGGAAGCCATTTGGTGATCATACTTAACTTGCTAGTACAGATGTAGCTGCAGGGGTTATGATTCTGGATTTGTTTGTGGTTAGTAAACAAACACAGTACCCTAGACCATTTTACAATCATAGTTTTCTACATCTGACTGACAGCCCTACTCTGGCTGGGCATGTTGGTTTAGCTGTCCTCTGGAAGTGCTTTCCATCTAATGCAGTTTTGTGATTCCTCTGAAAGTAGTAGCAATTTTCTCTCCCTCTCAGGGTTGGCAGATTAAGACATATTCACTTAGAAATACTGGCATTTAACAATGAAGAACTTCACTGATCTACAATATCATTCATGGCATGAAAATATGCTATGAAATAGATTATTCAAAATTTACTGCTCTGCAATATAAGAGATGTATGTAAAGGTGAAGTGCCGATGAAACCTGCAGCACTTACTGTAGTGTCCTAGTAGTTTTTAGAACTTCATTCCCAAGAGTGAATTTTACAATAGGTTGTGAAAAACACATTTCATAAGATTACACTTTCATGATGCTTCCTTTCTTGATTCAATGCCAGCTGGTTTTTTAAGTCCTCCATCATGTAACAGGGAAAGAATTAGAAGCAGGGTTAAATAATACTTAATGTGACTATATTGTGGGAAGTATAAGTAGTTTAGATGATTTGCTTTTGAATATTTACCTTTTTTTCCTCCCTCATTTTATACTAAAGAGATAACAATCTTAACTTCAAGACACAAGTTTTCTTGAATGAGCTTAATTTTATGTAGTATAAATATTCAAAAGTTAACTTCCTAAATCTAGAATAATTTCCTTAGATTTCCTTTTCTGGAAAATTACTATTTGCCATCTTCAGAGTCACACATTTCATCTCTCTCATCATCTCATGAAAGGCAGAAATTGTGACACGAGTCCAAGGTACAAAATTCTTTAACGGCTCAAGGACTTAGAGTTTGCCTATGCAGAATAGTTAAAAGAGAATTTTCAAGTGATTAAAAGCACATGGTCAAATATTTTAAAATACCTTGCTGTCTATGTTTAACTCCTTTATTTCATGCTTTGTTTATAAATATCTTATTAGACAAGAAATGTAGGAACTACTCCATAGAATTAAACCAAAGTTAAACTCATTTTGGCATCCTGGCCTTGGAAGCAACACTAATGCTTAGGAAATGTAGGAAGCACTGGGTGATCCACCTTTTAGTCAACTCTTGATTGCTGGTAATTAGCTATTTAAAATCTTCCCATAATAATTTCACCTGAACTACAGTATTTAATATTCACTACTGGCCTAAATGCCTGAGTGATATATTAAAAATGAATACATTTGCACATTTGACCTCCAAAATGTCTTGTAACAAAGAAGTTGACACTGTATTCACCACAGTGCTATGTAAGAAAAAGTGTTTATTTACTGTATATCTGATGAGCTTTTGACGACAATCCATAATTATCATGGTAAAATAAAGATAATATGATTCTTAACCACATTTACCATTTCTTTTTCAAAATTATGAAAACAGTCTTGATACTGTTTTTCCTTAGTCATACTTTTTCAGACTCAGTTGCATTTTATGTGAGTGAGATAACATATGTATAATTGTTCTTTGTTGTAACATTTTTTTCTAGTTCTGCCATAGTCTGGTTTTAAATCACAGATAATATTTTTAATGTAGTATTCTAGATTGCAGTTATTTATTCCAGTCATCTATGGATATTATAGTTTCCCAGAGACCTGTCCATATTGACTTGAGTCTTCTTTCTGTATACCCAAATTAGAGATTATCACTATAACTAAGTTTTGTAGACATTTTTGTTTTCCTTTTGTGTGCATGGTTCTATGCTTACTAATTTTACATTTCATATGTTACTTCATCCTTAAGTTACTGACTGTAGAGAAATCCTCTTGAGCTCCTTACAGACACTTTGATTCTGACTATGTAGAGCAATTTTGAAATATTTGAAAACATCACTGCCTTGCTATTTATCATGTTTCCAAACATTTAGGCATTTATTGAGCAGCCAATGTCCAAATTTAAGAAATTCATGTGAGAGCTTCTTGAAAGCTTTTTAAAAATGGAAATATAATTAGATCATACTTATCCACCTACTCAGTGATACTTTGAAAAAGCAGAAAAAATTGTAAGGCACATTTTTCCTTATGCGAAGCCCATATTAACTCCTTATAAATATTCTTTATCCTATGTTTACTGGTTCCTTTCTTTTCATATTCTTTACTAGTTAGATACATATCAAATCCTTAGTTTTCACCATTTAAAATATTTTTTCATATTTTTCTCCTTCCATTCCTCTACCCATTGATTAAAGAAATAGGTTACACATGTCAGAAAAACCCTCATAGCTTCATTACCAGAGTTCTTTAAAAGTTTTTTTTAATTATTTAGTTTTATTCAGTTCACTGTACTCGCTTACTCATATATTTTTTTAATCTCTCTTAGGAAAGATTAAGTTGGAAGTACTTCCTCATGTTCTAAAATTCATGCTCTAAAATTAAGACCTGATAGGAGAATCTTCTGAATTACCTTTCGATTTTTTTACAATTTTAGAACTTAACTTCTTTATTCTGCAGATTTCTCATGCAAACTTGTTTTATGAGTGTTCTTTACATTCTTTCATTGTCTGCCAGTACCTTTCACTCTCTGACAAGCCCTCTGCTTTTGATATGTTTGAAAAGATTTTATTTTGAGCCTTTGCACCTTAAATATACAGATTCTTGACATGCTTCTTGATCTGACATTACAGGTTTAAATCTGAATTTCCAAGTATGTGCTCTATGGCATCTTTCATGGATAAAATTTGTATTTTTTAGCCCATTTCCCCCATTAATAAAGTTCATTTTAAGACTCATATATTCTACCATTTTAATTTTGTAATAATTATCTTTCTCATATATACGTCACTCCTCTTTTCAGTGAACTTTGTCAATCTTCTTCTTCCTACAACATACAGAACTAAATTATATTTTGATGATTGTGTCCACCAAATAACAACTTGCAGGTTCATCTAAAAAGTGGCCAGTGAATTTTACTGTGCTCTAGAATACTACCCCTCATTCCCCCCAGCTGTCTGGTCACAACTTCCAAAGGGTTTCACTGTTCCTTTTCTACACATGGTTTTCTTTCAGGAGAAATCTGAATGTATTGATAAAGAGGAGGGGAAAGGAAGGCAAAAAGTTGTGGGAAATCTTCTGAGATCATACTGTACAGATGAAACTTGAAAGATATGTTTTGAACTAAAGCTAGTGTGATAGTCAAGATTAGGGCAGGAGTTGCCTTTTTTTCCTTGTGGTGTGTCTGATCCTCCAAGAAAAGGTAAATTATACTGTATAAAAATGTAACACCCACAGCTTGACTTGAATCTTACCCAGTGTACACAGGAGTTATTGAAAACTCTAATTATCTTTGTGTTTCAATCTTTGCAGCTCCCTGATTTCTCTTTGTATATCATACTTAATGCCTATAATAAGAAGTTTGAAAGCAAAAAAATCCCAGCATACAGTTATCTGGAGGCTTTTATTTCTTGAACAATCAGTAATAAGTTCTAATTCAACCCAGTTTTTTCTGCGTATGAGAATTTCAGAAGTACCCATATCCCAAAAGAGTTCTTCTCTCTATTGCAGAACACATACTAAAGAAGGAATTATTGTGACATATTAAGTAATTAAATTGAATAACCCAATATTGTGAACTGCTTAAGGCATTTGCTATTATTATCACTATTACTGTTCCCATTAAAATATTCAGTCAATCAATAAATCAATCAAATGAAAACCTCATCTTTTTCAATGTAGTCATTAGGTCAGTCTGTAAGGATTTTGTTGGAAAACAAACATATTCTCTTCTTCAGTGAAAGGCACTTAGAATTTCAAACCTATTTTAGCACACAGATTATCTTTTATTATTTCTCTGACATCAGGAAGCTGTGATTTCATTTGATTTATTTTCTAATATGTAATATAAACCATGCTTTTATTATCATTATAAAACCTCAGAAATTTCAATACCTATAGTGAAGATGCATAGTAAGTTTCCAGTCTCTTGAACTTAATATTTAATTCCATATTTTCTTTAGATAACAGCGTGAGGATTTTTTCACTTTGGATGCCTATTATTTCTTTGCTGTTTTACTTTACTAACTTTTTTTAGTGTTTGCCTTGTTGTCTTTCCATTTTTGATTCCATATGAAATAATGTTCACTTTCTTCTCCATCGGAACCATGCAAGAAAATGTAATAAATCATTAGAAAGGCAAATTTCATTACCATTTTTTAAAAATCAAGTATCTAAAATACTAAGATTTGGATTTACTTTTTAATAAATATTTAAAATTACTCTTCAAAACAATCATTTTGCTAGAAGTGTGCAGCTAATCCTTTTCAAAGACATTTAAAACAAAATATTTACTCCTAAGAAGTGGAGTAAAAAAGTTATATAAAAGTGGCTCTGTATGATGTTACTATGTTCGGTATTAAGCTATGATCAAAGATAGTGAAAAGACTATAAAGGCCTTACAAAGCAAGACAGTGGTGCCAAGTGAGTCAAACAACATGAGATTAAACATGTAACTGGTTTTATTGTTCTAGAATAATAATAACACAGAATCATTGAGGTTGGGAAAAAAACCCCAAATCATTTAATCTGGTCTTTTAACAAACATCACTTTATTGATGAAACCATAGCTTTTAAGTGCTATTCAGTTGTTTCTTGAACACTTCCTGGGATTGTGACTCCACCACTCCCTGGGAAGTTCATTCTAATGCTTAACCTCCCTTCAGTGAAAAAATTCTTCCCAATGTCCAACCTGAAGCTCCCCTGGAACAGCTTGAAGCCATTTCCTCTTGCTCACCAGTTGCCTATCTGTTAAACCTAACACATCTAAATTATTTGAAACTGACATTTCTCCTGTTCAGCAGGTCAAGAATAGTCAATGTTGTTTTTTGGCACTGGCAAAGAAACGAGTCTTACATAAAACTTAAGTGTAGATAATGTGGATCTTCATAAATGCAGTTTGCAATGACTCCATGCATAAGAAAGTGTGAGAAAAAGTTTTCCAACAGTGTTAAGTAATTTCTTTTATGTTATAGTAAACTTGACACAAAAATAAATGGAGTGTAATTTTTAATAAGAAATTCAGCACATTTCCAGTTACTATTTTCTGTCATAATTTTCTAATTGAGCTAAGAAAAAAGTAGTACATGGGGCTTGATTTTCTAAGGGATGATAATGTTAGATGACATATTTGTTGTAGCATCTCTTACAATATTATGTGAGTACAAAGGGAAGAGAAGTTATACGTTATTCCAAGTGGGAGCTGGTCCAGCAGAAACAGACCGAACAGAGAAACTTGGTAACAATTCCACCATGGTTACAGTTCAAAACATAAAACATTGCTTAAAGCAGGTAAAGACTTTTTTTTTGTTTCTCAGGACTGAATAGAGATTCAAGTCTCAGAAGTATCATTTTATGCAAAAGTGTAGACAGGGCAGAAACATATAAATTAAATTGCCTTTAGACTTATAAAATACAGTTTAATTCTTAATTCACTATTTACACATAAATGAGTAATATAAGAAAATTATATTATGACATAGAAATCATGAAAATATTGACTAGTCATCCCCGTACCCTTATATACACAGCATACAGTAAATATTTGAGATAGATATTAAGATGAAAATGTCAGTGGA
The DNA here is from genome assembly GCA_013399455.1 of Anthoscopus minutus. NCBI lineage: Eukaryota > Metazoa > Chordata > Aves > Passeriformes > Paridae > Anthoscopus > Anthoscopus minutus. The sequence continues at coordinate 24,793 of VWYI01032581.1, read as the reverse complement.
AAGTATTGTGAAGTAGGCATTGCTTCCAGTTCTGTCTTCCATCAGCCACATCTCAATCCTTTCATACTTTTTTTTCTCATCAGGAGAACAGTGGCTGCTGGGAAGGCTCCCAGTAATTTTTGGGAGACAAGACAATCAGTAAGAACTACTATAGCAGATAAGTGAGAGATCAAGGGGAGAAAAGATCACACGTTTCTCAGACTAATACACTGACAGGAAAGAAAGACATATAAGTCAAGGAATAACAGCAATACAAATAAGTACAATCTCTCTATTCAAAGAAGCATCCAATTACTTGAGGCTGAAGTACACGTGTCATTCTCACATATTCTTCAGAACCTTCATCTTTTGGTCTCTGATTGACCTCACTTATCTTCTTTTTTAAGATCCTATAAAGGGATTTGATGGCTAAATATCCTATAAATAATAGGAATATCCTATAAATAATCCTATCACAGGATTGCTCAGGCTGAAAAGGACTTAATGACGAGTCCTGTTCAACCTCTTGGTCAGCATAGTCAGATCTGAGGTGACATCTAATTACTCAATGCTTTGTCCAGTTTGGTTATGGGTGAAGGACACAATACCTGAGTCCAAGCAGCCTCCCTATACAGTCTGAAATCTCTCTGACTTTGCCCAGTCCTCCTCTTTCTTCCTGAATTCCCCGTGGCAGCATGAAAAAATTAATTTTTCTCTACCAGATCCAGAAATGACACCACGTAGGCAGCTAGGTAAGTCACAACTGTGTTTCATAATGTTAGAGGTAGAAAAAAGGTGATGATTGCATTGTGTCAATTCACATTACAGCATTTTTCACACAGCTTTAGATGTCTTTATATGAGCTTGTTATCTAAGTTCTCTTTGCACCCAAAAGAGAAAAAAACAGTATGCATCTATCACCTCATTCATGTACCGCAGATGATTGAAATGGGTCAGTCTAATCATCATACAGATGCATTGAGTATGTTTTCCAGTTGATATATTGCTTGAAATCTGCTATGAAACTTAGCACGTTATTTCATGTTTAACTAAAATTTGTGGCCATTGCTTAGTACAATTCATAAAAATGAACTTCATTAACATTGTAGGCCTCTTATTCAATTGCGCCTCAATGAAATTTTCCCAAGACAGGATAGTCAAGTCACATTTGTTTCAATGTTTACTGGTGAAGTCACTTCTGTTACCACTTGGCTCTTTATTAGATATATGCATATATCCATAATATCCAAAAAGTCATGACACTCGAAGTCCTGGCTGACTGGTAAAAGGGAAACATGGCAACCATCTTTAAAAACAGAAGAAAGGAAAACCTTGGGATCAGTATTATTTAATACCTTCATTAATGACATAAATGAAGAAATGGAATGCACCCTCAGCAGATTTGCAGATATCAGTAAGCTGAGTGGTGCAGTTGTCAACCTGGAGGATGTGATACCATCCAGTGGGACCTGGAAAAGCTTGAGAAGTGGACCCATGGGAATCACAAAAGGTTTAACAAGACCAAATGCAAAGTACTGCACCTGGGTTGGGGCTAACCCTGGTGTCAACACTGGCTGGGGGATGAACAGATCCAGAGCAGCCCTGCCTGGAAGGACCTGGGGGCACTGGTGGATGAGAGGCTGGATGTGATCTGTCGATGGGATCTTGCGGCCCAGAAAGCCAAAAGCATCCTGGGCTGCACCAAAAGCAGTGTGGCCGGCAGGTTGGGGAAGGTGAGGCTGCCCCTCTACTGTTAAGGTAAGACCTCACCTGTAGGGCTGCAACCATCTCTGGGGTACCCCAGCACAGGAAGGATATGGACCTGTTGGAGTACATCCAGAGGAAGGGCATCAAGAAGATCCTATGAAGAAAGCTTGAGAAAATTTGGCTTGTTCAGCCTGGAGAAGAGAAGGCTTTGGGCCTTCTGACTGAAATGTGTTCTTCCAGCACCTGTAGGGAGCCTACAGGAAAGGTGTGGCAGGACTGTTTACTGGAGCATGTAAGGGCAAATGGATTCAAAGGGGTAATTAGTTCAAATTGAATGAGAGTAAGTTTAGATTAGATATGAAGAAAAACCTCTTTACTGCGAGGGTGGTGAGGCACTATAATGATGGCCCAGAGAAATTGTGGCTGTCCCACTCCTGGAATTGTTCAAGGCCTGGCTGGATGAGATTGAGAAACCTGGTCTAGTGGAAGGTATCCCTGTCCATGTCAGGGGCATTGGATCTAGATGATATTCAAGGTCCTCTTCCAACTCAAACCATTCTATGATTCTATGATATAAAATGTGCAAGACTGCTGTAGCACAACAAAAATTAAAACATGCCAATTCTTAAGTTTGTGAGAGTACTGAAGAATGAACTACTGTCCTTGGGAAGAACGGGATGTTTAGCATATAAACAGGGATATCTGTTATTTCTTATACAGAGAATTTGATGAGGTAGTGAATATATTCTTAGTTTATTGGTTAAGAGTAACTGGTTTATTTCTACGTGGCATTTATTTTGATTTATCTATTAAACATATTTATCTGATTGGATAGAAATTACAATTCTGCTACTATTGCTTTGTGGCGAAAGCCTAAAATGTTGTTACTATTTTGTCAAATTCCTCTTTTTGTTTCCGAAGTGCTCCTTCAATTGAAAAAGTTTGGGAAGCAAATTTTTGAAAATATTTTTCATCTAATATTTCAACGTCACATTGCTGTGTAATTTGCCTATTAAAATAATTTAGATGCCAAGACAGTGCTGTCATTTTAACAAGTGATTGATAATAGCTTGTAGACAGCTTGGAGATTAGTGATGATGAAGACAGTTAAATTGTCAACTGGCCATGACACAAACTTCAAATCAAGCAAGTACTATGGAAATATTAAAGTATTTTACCTAAATTAGTGACAGGAGTAATAAAATATAACGTGAGTTTAATTTATTGGGACTTTGTTCACTCGTTCATAAGAATGATTTGGGCTCAAATTTTGAAGCCAACATCACAGTCATGAAGGCAGAGAAAACACTTCAGAGGATAGGTGAGTCACTTTGTGACTCAGGGTTTTTGTGACCTTTTAAGACATGTCTGCTTGAATCATATTTTATAGATATGATGCATGTGAAAAATGGACCTCTGAATCTTGATTAATATCAACTAACTGAAAAAGCAAATTCTTTGACATCTCAGACCTCTTGAACAAAAGGTTGCATAAAAAAACCCTCACAAAATAATCAAAATCAACCCCCAAAACAAACACAAACCCTTACCACTAATAATTTAAAATTTCTGCAGTCTAGGGTTTGGACCATATATTTCCTATTCTACAAAGTCTGCATTATTGTCATTTAATTCCTCTGAGCTAGGAACTTCACACTATTCATCAGTGGTGAATTAAAGAATCCAGAAACTACTTTATCTCCTCAAGTTTCCCCTATATTTTCTTAAGAACTCTTGATTTGATATTCTCTACTGTGTTAAAATTAATATGATTTAAACATTTTGTCCCACAGATGGGACAGAATAAGAAACATACATATGCAATCAGTTGGCTAGTAAATTTTAACTACAGTTAAACTGCCCTGACTCCATTACTAATTCATATCTCTATGTACTGAGGCCTGTAACTGAAAATTTTGAAATCTAATGCATATCTTTAACATATTTAATCCTTAAACATTTTCAATTTCTACCTTAAATATAAAAGAGAAGAATCAAACAAAGGCATGACTCTATAAATATGGTAAAATATGCATTTACTGAAAATATAAGAAAGTGCATATTCACTGAGGTTCAGTAAGGACATAGCATTACTTTGTTGTTTTTCTTTTCAGAAATTGACTGACAATTCCCCTGAGGAAAACAAGGTAGTTCAAAATAGCATTTAACAAGCTAGTAAATAAACAGAACTACTGCCTTGCTTCATGTGGAAATTAGTCTATTAGATATGCAGGCAACATGATTTCCATGGTTACAAATGACCTGCTAATCTCTTAAATTATCCAGTCATCATGAACAACAAGCCTACTAAATAATTATACTAAAATGCAAGAACTGATTCCAACAGTATTTTTTAAGTAAAATTCTCCCAGAGAGAGGAGTTTTTTACCTGGTAAAAAGTTGCCCCACTATTTCAATGGAAGCTCAACAATGGCTCTCTTTGAAACAGTTTACCATGAACAATTTCATTTTAAATAGCATTATTTTGTCCATCGTGTTAATATTGCAGGTAAGAAGAACAGTAACCTATTGAGCAGGATGGGAAGTCTGTTTTATTTGAGTACAAAGTGAAAAATCATTTATATAGATTTTAATGTCTCTTGTTGCATGGACGTAATATATATTAGCCTAATGCACTTCTATTTCAGTTTTTTCTACATCTAATAGTCACAATTTTCGATGAAGTAAATCAATTCAGTTTGCTAATATTGAGTTCAGTTTGTCTAACTGAAGAAAAACCAAAAAAACCAAAAAATATATAGTATTTGAATGATCAATCTTCATCACATATGAAGAAAAAATGTATTTTCAGAATGTACTTAGAATTTTCTAAATCTAATGTAAATCTGAAACTCTTCTAAAGTGGCAACAGGAAAAGCTCTTCATAGTCTCTTACATTAGACTGATATATGGATGCAATGATCGCTATGGAATATATATTTCATCATCATCATCATCATTTTTTAATTAAATGGTAAGTCTGCTTTGCTATCTTGACCTAAAGACAGAGAAAAACCATTTTACTAATGACTGATTCTTTGTATACTACTTTTCATTGTAATTAATCCCAAATGCTTATCAAGGTCAGTCCTCCCTTAATGTCTCTACTATAAAACTCTACAACTCCATTAACTTTATTTTTTCTTCTTTTTGGGATCCTTAATCAGCAAACAGCTGCCCACTTGAGTTACTTTATCAGCAAACTTCCGTAACTTCACCATAGGCATATAATATTTAATGTTTTTTAAGTCTCAGTACCTTCTAATCTTTGCTGTATGAGAAATATTGCTTTCATTTAAGGATACTGTTGCAGATACAAACTAAGTTTGTATCCCTTACAAATGAAAAGAGATTGGTTCCACAGTAAACTTTAGCTCCAAATTTGAAGGAAAGTCAAAGAAGACGAAATATTTTACAAAGTGAAATTCCTGGAGCCTGACTTGAGTGATGGATAGAAGTAATAATATTCATTTTTAATGAATTGCCAGCTGATTTCACTGTGATTTAAGATAACAATGTGATTCTATTTTGACTTGATTGTCTAGATTTCATTTTAATCTCTTTAACTTGCCTTATTTAATAACTGAATTATATTTTTTAATCAATATCTGGAATATAAGAACTAAGGTCTTTATCTCACATTTTATAACATGACATTTTTTTTGCCAGTCTTTATTATTTTTCCCCTTTTTGATTTACCCTTTTAAAGTACCTTAAGAGAATTTACTCTTTTTCCCAGTTTTACTTGGACAATACTACTTTCCATGTGAAATTTTTCACTGTATCCTAGTCAAAATTTATTCTTCCTTATTTTTTTTTCCCAAAGCAGAATCACTTTTTCACAAAATGTTAATCTAGCAAGTTAGCCTTTCAGTAATGCTTTTTAACATCATTGTCCTTTTCCCTTATTCCTAGGAACTTTTATCAATAATATTTTTCTGTGCATTCACCAAAATGAGTGGAAAAAGTATTTCAAAAGAAAATAGCACCACATGGTTCCTAACCTAGTTGTCTAAGTTGCCACTGATGAGCTGATCCAAAGTTTGTGATGTGGTGATTCTGTACAACGCCTAACAATTACTATTAACTCTAGTAAGAGTAACAATGCTACTCTTAATATTTCCTGAAATCCTACATCACTAACTCTGGTAATTCTGGAAATTACAAGTATTTGTATTTCTCTGGACTTATCCAAAAGGCTTATTACACTTGTGAGACTTACTGCTTGTATTTCAGCTATTTAAATAAAGTTTAAAATAGGTTAGAGATATAACATGTTCATTTACCCTTTGTCCTGAGTCCATATTTCCCACTTTTTCCTACTTTACACAGAAAAGGAGATGGTAATTTTACATCTCTAAATTTATTGTCTAAAATATCCGTATTTTCTATATGATCTATCATACCCTTCATAAATTCTTGTTCTTCCTTGTCATTAGGTTAAGAGAAGCAGCACTTTATTGTTTCAACTTAACCACTACTCATTTTATCTTTATCTTTGTGTAATTCCCAACTTCTTAATCCATATTCTTTCTATTTCTCTTTCTCATTCCTATTCAATGATCTGAACTATTCAACTACATTACTGCAAAATGTTGACTTCCACAATTGTTGGAATAATGAAGGAACCTGCCGTTTGATTTTGCAAAAGGGACGCTTTTACTCATCATAGGATCTCTGAGAAAGCCATGTCTGATATTCTTAGAACTTAGAGATCTGCTATCTTTCTTCTAGTGACAAGGGTTTAAAACAACAACTTTGTTTTTTAAGGGGCATATTTATTTACTGTTATTTTTTATCCCAAAGACTGGTTGAGGTGAGGGTCTTTCACTGAAAACCACATTTTTATGCTTAGCATCTATAGGAGATCTAATCATAAACAATGTCATATCTGACTCAGACTCAGCAATAACGTTCCAAAGTTTTCGCACTAGATTTGCCACTCTAAAATCTGTCTCTGTGAAATGTTTCATCTAATTAGTTGTGGAGACCCTGGGAGGCATCCCCTGGATTAGGGGAACAGAGAGGTTTTCCCCTGAAAGGCTGTTAGGATCCCATTGGCTCCTTCCCCTATCCCTGTGTTCCTGGGCTACCCCCTCCCTATTCCCTGACTGGCCCTGGTCTGGGTGCTGCAGCGGCGGAGGATCACCCCTGGTCTGGGCAGGAACAGAGGAGGCTGGACCTGGGACATGTGGGTGCCCAGGAACTCTGAACATCTCTCCATGTGGCTGAATTAAACATCTGTAGATATTATAAAAAGGCTTCTGTTACTTTTTCACCCTGGGCTTTACTGGCAAATATTCAAGCTACAACAAATGGCAACCAACATGGGGCATCTTCTCTTTGAAAGCAGCTGCATTCAACTACCCCAAGAATTTGAAGGTTTTTTACCCCAGTGTGGTGATTTTAAAATTTTGGCTCCTTCCTCCTTTGACTCTCAGGTGTTGAGAAGAAACTGAATTAAGATGGAAACAACATTCACCACCTAGGCAGAACAAGAAGTTTACTTCTACCTTAAAAAGAATTTTATTCAAGAAAAATTTTATTTTTCAGAGGGGGAGTTGAAGTGTTTTGTACACTGGATATTCAAGCATTTTCCCCATCTTTCATAAAAATTAGTCCTAACTGATCATCCCAACTAAGGAAGTGTTGAAAGCAATTTGGGAAAAATTAACAACTGGTAAACAATTCTATCAAGAATTTGTTCCTTTTTTTAATATGATGCTGAAACGCCTTCTGAAGCTTGAAGATAGTGAACCCCACCTGAAAACCCCTCCTCCATCTTCCCTTCTCTGTGCTCCTGCACCTCCTCCCCTGTTGCAAGGACAGACTCCTCCAGGTTCTCCCATCTGTGCTCCTGCTGCCCAAGTAGTCTCTGACCGCATGGCCGTGGTCGCATGGCCACCTCCACGTGCTCAAGATGGTGGAGACCACGTGTTTGGAGCTGCGGGGTCTCCCTTAAACACGATGCCATCCACTCCTGCACCGAGCAGCTGCCCCTGCCGCTCCGCATGGCCCGAGCGAGCCGGCCTGTGCTCGCGGCCCAGCCAGCCCCACAGAAACCCATGGGGCGCGGGCGGGCGGGACCGGCGGGCCTGGGGCACCGCTGTCGCCAGGCCAGAGAACGGCTGGGGCCCGCGGTCTTGGCACTGAAGCCACCACCCTACACCCACCGCCGCTGCAACAGAAACCCCCGTCGGCAATGCCTGAGGGGAGCGGCTGAGAGGAACACCGGGGAGGAGACTGGGCTCCAGCGCGGCTGCCAGACATGGGAGTGGGACAAACTTTGCACAGCAACGCCTCAGGGCCAGCTCCAGCAACATGTCCGGTACCAGCGCTACAAACACACACCCACTGGGAAAGGTAAAAAGGTCCTTGCCATGAACGTTTTGGGGACAGTGAAATGGTTCAATGTAAAAAACAGATATGGTTTCATCACCCAGAATGACAACAAGGAAGATGTGTTTGTTCATCAGACGAGAATAAAAAACAATAACCCCAGGAAATACCTCCTCAGCTTAGGAGATGGAGAAATTGTGGAATTTGATATAATACAAGGATTAAAAGGCCCCCAAGCAGCCAATGTAACAGGACCTAGTGGAGTTCCAGTGCAAGGCAGTTGACATGCACCAAACAGCAAACCTGCAAAATATCACCTACATCACAGAAATTCTCCACACACCTGCCAAGAAAATAGAACCCCAAACCAACAACCTCCCAGTCTGATAAGTCCCACTTCTTCTAATACCCCTCCCAAATTCCTGTGGCCTCTCTACCCACCTCTCACCTCCCCCTTTTCCATTCCATTTTCCTATTACCCCTTTTTTATGTTCCCACAAATTCCTACCCCCTTTTCCCCCTTTCCATGGTCTCCCTCCACTAACCCTTTCTCCCAGAGTTCCCTCATAATACCACAGGGAGCGTGATTAGGAGGGAAAGAAAAGAAAATTTCCTTTAAATAACCATCTTTTTCTTAAAAGTTAATGATTTCTATTTGGTGTTTCCAATAACACTCCCACAGGTGGAAGAGATCCAATCCCTGCTGAAAGAACCTTCTGACTCAGTTACCTGATAAAGCATACTAAGAAAACTCTGCATCTGTCCTGTAAACTCCAAGAAAATCTGTTTAGACATTGAAGACTCAAAATCGTTTGCATTTTGAAAATTGTCTTACAGGCGCTTTTGATTGTTTTTGTGTTGATTTTGTCATTTTTGTGTCGATTTTGTCATTTTGTGTTGATTTACTCGACCTTCAGAGAATCTTTCTTTATAATATTAAAATGGNCCTTCAGAGAATCTTTCTTAATAATATTAAAATGGGGAGTTGTGGAGACCCTGGGAGGCATCCCCTGGATTAGGGGAACAGAGAGGTTTTCCCCTGAAAGGCTGTTAGGATCCCATTGGCTCCTTCCCCTATCCCTGTGTCCCTGGGCCACTCCCTCCCTATTCCCTGGCTGGCCCTGGTCTGGGTGCTGCAGCAGTGGAGGATCACCCCTGGTCTGGGCAGGAGGAGGAAGCTGGACCCGGGACATGTGGGTGCCCAGGAACTCTGAACACCTCTCCACGTGGCTGAATTAAACATCTGTGGATATTATACAAAGGCCTCTGTTACTTTTCTACCCTGGGCTTTACTAGCAAGTATTCAAGCCACAACAATTAGTCATCTTCGTTTTGACCAGCAGTGAAAATATGGCTCTGATTATTCTATCTTTCAGTTATAATGAGGATATATAGTGCAGTTTTACAACATGCCTGAAAGGAAGATGCTGGGGCTCAATCACTCCTAACAGACTTTTTTCCCAAAGTAATTTGATTTCTGTTTGTTTGGTCTCAATCAAAATTCAATTATACACTACATACAGTAAGACTACAGCTGTTTGAATTATGTATGTTTTTAATTCAAAGGGAAAATGTCTGGAACATGAGGTTCATTGAACTTTACCACTGAAGAATACCTAAGAATTACTGAGACAGGAGGATGGAAGTCAGACTTAAAACTTCATTGAAGCAAAGAGTTGTTTATTACTCTATTCTCTTCTAAACATGAACAAATACTAAAATAAAGACATATTTTCTTGTCTATGGAAGGGAAAGAAATTTTATTCTAATTAGAGGTTGGCTAGACTGCTTCCTACTTAACAAAAAAGAAAATAAATCTGAGGGATGAAATGTTAAACTAGTCCACAACTTTTGAAAGATTTCAGAGGAAAGATTGACTATTAAACAAATTATATTCCATTAAAACAAAGAAAATACACTGTCCAATTGCTGTATAGTTTATTAAGACAGAACAAGTCTGATGAATATCATAAAGACAGAGCTTTTGATACAACCTTAGGATTTTTTTGAGGATTTATCACTGAGTCTTTTTTAGGTACTAAGTGCCAATATTTGCATATTTACTGTAAGCTGGCTTGAAGAAGGCATAATTAACAGTGATAGGAAAACAATAAAACATTAAATCAATTCTATTTTGAAAATTAAGAAAATACAGGCTGGATGAACAGGTCATTGGATGGGTTAACTATTGGTTGGATGAGGAGGCTAAAAGGGTAGCAGTTGTTGGCTTAATATTTGGTTGGCAGCCAATAACAAATAAACAGCCCAAAGGTCAATGCTGGATTGTTATTATTCAATTCTCATCTGGATTATGAAATAGACTGCACCTTCAGCACCTTTTCGAATGTACTAAATTAGGATGAAAAATTGTAGTGCCAAATTATAGAATTGAGTCCACTGGGACCATGATAAAGTTTTTAACTGGAGCCAGCAGGAAATGTGAGAAATTCAGTAATAGAAGATGCAAAATTCAGCAGATGAAGTGATAACGGAATAAAAATCCCATGAATCTGTACAACTGAGAAATGACCTCATGAGCATGCTAAAATCATGGTGGGTTGAAAGAGGAAGAGTGTGGTCAGGAGACTGAGCAAAATTCATTGACAGCATTGGGGAGGCCAGAAGTTTGTGCATCACTACCACTCAGACTCCAATTTAGTTTGTCTTGAAACAGGTCAGTCTGGAAAGAAACTTTTTCTATTTTAAATTTTCTTTTCCTTGTTTTATCTTTCTCTCTTAATTTTATCTCATTTTTCAAATCTGTGTGGGCTAAAGTCATGCTTGCACAAGAGTGAGTACTACTCTTCATGCACAAAATAGAGAAAGCTTTCAAACTGTGTAGGTTACCAGGCTACCAAACCCTCATAATATGTGAGGTTCACCCTACGCCCACACTTCCTTATGATGAACAAAGTGCAGAACACTTAATCCATTGATTTATACATACCATGAGGACCCTTCAGGTCTCTGTGGAATGGACATAATATGGGCTAATAACATTTATAATGTATCTTCTCCTTTGAACTTCATCCCCTTCCTCACTTTTCTCACAAATATGCGTGTATATATAGTATATAAATATTTATCCATTTTGTAAACTATATTTTTTAAATTATATATTTTATTATTTACTTTATGTATTTATGATATATTTTATCCACTATATTCAAATATTTATTTATACTTATTTGTATATTATTTATACATATATATATCTGTATATCTTTAATTACTTTAATGCATTCTTCTAGAGAACACAAAAAGGTTTTCAGCTGAGAATTACAATTAGGTGAATACTAACTCTTGATGCTAAAGTTTTCCACTTACTAGCAATCTAGTTGGTTCCAAAAATTCTATATAAGTTTATATGTCAAAGCATCAGAGAAAGAAGGAAGAATATGGGTCTAGCTTTATTAAAAACTGTGTTTTTAAAAAAGTGTGGTGAAAGCAGATACTACAAAACTAGTGACTTATTCAGAGATTCAGGTAAAGTGTCAAAATTTTCACTTTTCCTGGAGCTAAGAACTTTGTAACATTGCTTATAAATTAACAAGTACTGACCAGGTAAAAACAGCTCTATTTATTTTTTTCTCAGTGGATTTTCAGGAGCAGTAAATGCTGCAATCCAGTCAAGCCTCCAAAGGGTAGAGGCAGCCTCACACAGAAAAGGTAAGCAATACAGAATTATCCAGGTGTCATCCTCCCATCTTTTTCTTAATATATTCTTTGACTGCAGTCATATAGTGGTTTTCTAAAATACTCTATTGTCAAGTTAGATTTGAGTTGCCTGTTTTCACCTTGTATTTGATGTGCAGTGATTTATATTTAATAAAAAGCTATAGTGACCACCCTGATACTGAAGACACCAGAATAGTGCCCTCCTTGGAACACAAAGGCACTGTGCTACTGCAAATGTCACAGTGTGACAGCTATTGAGAAATGTTACCACTAAAAGGAGTAACCAGTACACCTGCACTAAACTGTTTCAGATTCCCAAGTATAATGCAGAACTAAAATTACATTTTCAAATACTGGTTTTGGCTAAGACATGTTGGCAGAAGTCCATTTCAGTTAAAAATTTACTGCTAATAATTGCTGAACTAGGAAGGACTGATATTTTTCATGCTGCTTCTGTTTCAACATTCCCTTGCTGTCAGCACTAGCCTTTGTGCAATTCCACATTGGGGAGACCGAGGCAAACCACTCAGTCATCAGCTAAAATAGTGCCAGAGGGTTCTTGGGGTTTGGCCCACAGAGTATAATAACTCTACTACCTGCCTAAAAATTTCACTTGGATTTTTTTAATAAGCAAACCCATACACTTAAGTGCTCCACAGTATTGATTGCTTTTCTGTGATTTTTCATAAGCAGTATGGTGCAGTGTGTTCATGTAATAAGGTGATGAAAGCATATGAAGAGATTAATTTGATTTTTTTTCCTTGAATTTCCTTTTTTTGAGCATCAGATATTGACAGAGAAGAGAAAGAGGAAAATACAAGTACTTATCTTGAAATTTGAATGAGTTTTCTGCCAATTCCCAGTCAGAAAGGTTTTGTTTTGTAAATGAAATTTTTCTTCTTGCTATTTTAAAAGGCATAGCCAAGAAAAAAGTTTCAATTATTTTTTCTTGCAGAGTCTCTTCCATGGCCTAAATTCTCGTTTAAATAACCAAATAAATAAGTACATGTATACCTAATCCTTCTTCACAGATAATATTTTACTTTTGTCTTCCTTTCCTTCTACATCAACCTTTGCAAAACCTAACAAAGGCTTCTTGTATTCAGCAGTCTTCAGGGTGGTTTGCAGGGTTCAAATTCAGCTGTATCTTTTTGCAGCACAGTGCACACTTTGAATCAGAGTGTAAAAAAGTGGCTGTTATGTCTCTGATTCGGGATGCTCCACCCTGATGTTCAGTTCCATCATCAGTCCATGGCCTCTTGAAAATGTTACAGCTTCTCAAAGCTATGTCATGTTAAATGCCAGCATTTCAGATTTGCTTTTCTCAGATGCATTAGCCTGACTTTTCCAAGGTAAATTTCCCTTTGTTTTTCTCAGCCTGCTTTTATAACAGCTTTTGAAGTACTATTTATTTTTTCAGAAGGTGTTTGTTCTTCATTCTGCTTTTACTTTATTTATGAATTTCATTAATGTGATTAGCTTTGATTGATTGACAGTTAAAACTACCTGCAGAAGGAAAAGTCAGAGCTGTGTCCTAGTTTAATATATGATTGCCATCTGAGCATATGACAGGTAGCTGAATAGTGAGCTTCAAAAGACACCTGGAAGATTTGAAAACACCAGTATCTCCATTTTAGAGGATAAAAATAATCTGCTATAAAGATTTAGGGAATTTTGGACAGCCTTGATGTGTGCTATGGCGTGTAACCATAATGTGGCTAGTATCCAGAGTCATATCCAGAGCAATTGTGACTGTAGGGAGTATAAATGGTAAGGCTTTTGAAGCAAGGAGCTGCAAGTGACCTTTGTGGAGGAGGCCATGGAGTGGCCCATGCTTATTTCTACCCAGTCTGACTCTGGGCTGAGCAACCCATCACCTGTCAAGACTGCAGCCTGACAGGGAACACTGTGGTGCATTTTAAAGGGAGAACAGCAGGCCCGAGGGATTGGTGAGACTCTGGATGCTGTGGAGATGTGCAGAAGGATACAGTTTTAGGAAGATGTGGTAGAAAAGATGCTGAGGAGGAGGCAGCTAAAGGCAGGGCTGGAGATACTGTCCTGGAAAGAAGTGACGCATATTAGCTTAGGGACACCTAGTAGGTTGGGGACTCTGGCTGTAGGCGACCCTTATCAGGGAAGGAGCACTCCTAAGGGACTTCAGCCTTTGGGGGACACACTTTAAGGCATGGAGACTGCTGAGGAACTGTGTGGCCATGGGTGACCCCTGCTGTGACACACACCCTGAAGGGCTGCAGCTCTGGATGTCCCACTCTGAGGCAGGGACACCTCTGAAGCCAGTAGCCTGTCAACAACACATGTCAGAGCAGTGGAAAATGAAGACGCTCAAAGCAGTGAGAGACAGAGGCGTTGAGCAGCAGATAAAAAGCAATATATATCTACCCTCCTGTGATGTCTGTGTTTTCCCTTCATGAATGGGATAGGATAGGCTGTGTGTAGCCCAGGTCAAACATAACAGAAAATTACACTAGGCAGGGGTAAAAAAGTAAATTATGCTTTTATTGGGTCATCCCACACCAGTACCCAAATCAATAATGAGAACATTGTGCCAATGAATCATACATTAAAAGAAGTAAAATTAAAAATTTGACATTTTGTCCATGCTGATGTGGGATATTGTCTGAGAAGAGAAGGGAAAAGAACTAGGCTAAATGGGAACCTTCCTAAGTGATCAGATGGAATTTGCTTAAAACATTCAGCCTGGCATTCATGTTGATAATATGCCTCCTTTTTCAGTCAAGAATCCTTGCACCAAGTAGCATCCATGCTATTTAGTATTAGTAACTACTAATACTAGTAGTTAGCATTAGCTGCTTAGTTAGTATTGCAAAATTAGAATACAAAGGGTGCATGAATTGAAGCTGAGCCTAGGCCTTGCTTCTCTTTTTATGACTTCTTATAGTAACAAAGAGATTTTTTTATATGTCCATTCTAATAGATTCAAAATAAATTCTACACTAAAACCTGAGCAAATAAATTGTGGTACTAACTATATTTAAGTTATGCAGGAATATATTAAGGAAATAAAAAAAATCAGTAATATAACATTCCAATGGAATGCAGCATAATTTTATGCTATAAATTTTCCTTATTAAAAAAACACAGTGAACAGTGTTGAATGAAACAAAGAAACTTTTTGTTGTTTGTTTCCTCATAGTGCTTTGGAATGACTTGATTCATAAACACAGAAGTTCTGAGTAGTGTCTAAGAGCTGTTCTTTCGAAAATAAGCTTATAGGGCTTTAAAATGCTCCATCCACTTTTTCTTGCAGGAAGTGTTCTGCATGGGCTCTGAAAGCTCCACATAACAAAATTAGGATAAAAAAATACAAATGAAGCTGCTGGGTTCATTAAATAACAAATGGAAAGACAGCTGCCACGTTGAGCAGTAAGTCAAGTCCTCTGTGTGTGCTGTGATTTGCACGTAGAATGCTGTTAGTGTGTTAGCTCCTAAGTCTTAGTGTCACATATCTAAAAGTTGTATGCAGGTAAAAAAGTACATTTATTATGAAGCAATAATATCTAAAGGAAAATTCACTTAATCTTCCACTTCAACAAACCTTACTGTTCATCTTCTCTGGAAACGCTGCATTAGTTGTGTTCACTTTTCACAACTGTTTGAGTCTCTAAAACTGTCATTTCTGGAATACCAAATTTTCACTGTTTTAATGTACAATATTTGGAGGGTTTATTTTTCTTCATTGTCAGAAAATGCACTCAATATAAGTTTACCATTGCTAACCAAGACCTTATTTGATATTAGTAAATGAAAAGGACTTGCTGTAGAGTGCATGCTGTACTTCCA
Organism: Anthoscopus minutus; assembly: GCA_013399455.1. Lineage (NCBI taxonomy): Eukaryota > Metazoa > Chordata > Aves > Passeriformes > Paridae > Anthoscopus > Anthoscopus minutus. Next base: position 9,268 of record VWYI01032581.1, on the reverse strand, counting down.
AGGTTATTTGGAGCCTATCGAGTACATCAGTACTACAAATTTTGGTTATCCTCAGTTATCTTTTCTATGACCCCAGGGAGGGAATATGAAACTTTTGGACATGCAGAACCCTCAAGCCTATCCAGAGGCACAGTATTCCATTAGTACAGCACCACAAGGTTTGGATACTTGCAGGGAGGCATGAAAGACTTTCAGCTTCCCCAATGGTCCTGCTTTGATGGCATGCAGGCAAGCTGTGAGTCACAATGTTCTACCTAAGCACTGGCTAAACACAGCCATAATTGCTCTTGACAATTTATTGGGTGTATCATACAATGCTGATGTAGTTCTAGTTGGATCAAGCTGTATCTGTTAAACAGAAACTGTGGAATGTGCTCTGTGAATATGATGGGAAAATATGGTCAGGATTAATGAAAAATAAATGGGATTCTTTTGTTGATTTGGAGGTATTTTTAATTGAAAAAAGAAAATAACATTGAACATACGATGATGATATGCACTGCTGACCAGCAAGTTTTCTTATATGACTGATGTGGTGGTCTTAGGGATGAAAGCACAGAGACCGCCATTCATGCAGCTTCAGGGGATAGTTGGTGATAAGTATTGAATGATTAATTTTAATTTAGTTTTGGTTCTAGTCCAGAAGCCTTCAGAAGAAAATCATGCAAAAAATATTTGGTTTAGAGCAAAGTTCTGTTATCTCTGCTTTCTTTCTCAACATTATGAAGATAACTTTTGAGCGATGTAGAAATATATATATATATATATCAGCAGGTAAGAAACCCACATTTGTGTTCTCCAGATGCAGCATTTATCCAAAGGCTGGTGAATGATAAGGAAAAGTGTGTGGGTTGACCCTGGTTTGATGCCAGGTACCCACCAAAACTGCTCTATCACGGCCCTCCACAAATGAACAAAGGTGAGAAAATATAACAAAAGGTTCATAAATTGAGATCAGAACAGGGAGAAATTACTCATTGCCTCCTGTCACAGGCTAAGCAGACTTGACTTGGGGAAATTAACTGAATGTATTACCAATCAAAATTAGAGCAGGATAATAAGAAATAAAACAAATCTTGAAAACTCACAGGTTGTTTCTGCCACTGCTGAGGGAGAGGAGTCCTTCCCCAGCTCTAGTGTTGAATTCCTCCCAGAGAAGACAGTCCTCTATGAACTTCTCCAATGTCAATCCTTCCACAGAAGGATCTGTGAACTGCTCCAATATGTTTCCCTTTCCAGAAGGCGCAGTCCATCAAGGACAAGCAACATGGACTCCCCACAGGATCATAAGTCCTACCAGCAAACTTGCTCCAGCATGGGCCCCTCTCCATGCAGGTTACAGGTCCCTGCCAGGACTCGGCTCTAGCATGGGTGTCCTCTGGGGTCACAGCCTCCTGTCAGGCATCCACCTGTTCTTGTGTAGGTCTACTCTATGGGCTGCAGATGGGTGTCTGCATCTTCACGGTCCTCCCTGGAAGGGCACAGCTGCTACACCCCAGGATCTTTGCCATGGGCTGCAAGAAAATTTCATTTCTGTCACCTACAGCACCTCTGTCACCTCCTTCTCCAGTGAACTTGGTGTCTGCAGACATGTGAGAGAGTTGCAGACATATTCTGCAGACACATGTGAGAGAGTTGTTCCTCTCACATATGCTCCCTCCTCTATTCTTTTGGTTCAATTACATCTTTGCAGTAATATATTTTCCCTTATTAAATATAACATCACAACGATGTTACTACCTTCTCTGCTGGGCTCAACCTTGGCCAGTGGCAGGTCTGTCCTAGAGCTGGCTGGCATTGGCTTTGGAAGACGTGGGGGAAGTTTCTAGAAACTTCTCACAGAAGCCACACCATAGTCTACCCTGCTACAAAAACTTAGCCATGCAAATCCAATATCCGTGGATATTTATATTGAAAACGTCTCCAAAGCTTTTTCTATTTTAGCTAAAATAAACTGTGACACTTTTTTGGTACTTTGAAAAGGACAAGAGATGAATGAACCCCGTGCAAAAGTCCCACCTGGAAATGGAAAGTAATACTGATCTTATCTACCTGCTTTTCTGTCTCTTGTTAATATAAATAAGATCAAAGACCAAGTGTTATGGTGAAGCAGTATTTAGATATCCTAGGCCTGATCTTCAAGACTGTTTGGATTCTAGTTTACTACAATTTTTCAGGTTTAAAAGTATAAAGGAAGCGAACCTTGTAAAATGCCCCTTTTTCTCCCTAGTGCCTATGGTTTTTTTAGTTCAAATTCTAAAGAACATCTTCTTGAAAAATGTGCCCTCATTGTGCAGCATGTCACCAAAGAACAGGACATTTTATGATTTGTTAAATTGCCAATCTAGGAGCTCAAATCTTGGTAACTTTAAATAATTTTAATAAGATAAACATTCTTTAAAATAACTCCTAAAATCAGGATGAATTTTTAGGTCATTGTGTTATCTGAGATAACTGCAGAATAGTTCAATTGAATCAAATTTTTAAAAAAAACAACTCTTCATTTTAACTGCAATGTCATTGTGGATGGTGAGAGTCTGAAGTCACATTAACCAGCAGAGCTAGAGAAAGAAGCAAAAAATTTGTGCCTTTGAGTAAGTTTTCTTAGCAGCTATGCTTCAATCCTTGTTCTACTTGAAGGTAGAGGAGCATAAAACAATCTCCTGTTGAGGAATAACCAAGTGAAATGGCAACAGATGAAAGTGACAGTTTTTAAAAAGACTGAGAAACAGACACTAGTGCAATTTGAAGACTGACATCGACAAATCACTCAAGGAAGAAAGGCAAGTTTAGATTATTGCATAGTGAAAATTTGGAATAAATAAACTTGAGCATCACCTTTCAATAATAAAGATGGGGCTATTTTAAAAAGAATTATTTTTTTTTCTCACGGAGAAAACTGCTGACATGATTGAGCTGTAGAATAAATATGGATGTCAAGAAGTCAAGTGGTGGCTCACAGTGTGCACTTCTGGAAATGGAATCTTATTGAATGGAATCTTCTAATGGAATCTTCTGTCTGTCGTGGAATGCCTTAGTTAAGATTCCTATCTGCACCTTGTTCTTACCTCAGTGATATTCAATTTGCATTTGGATTTTAGCATCTTGTAGCAAAGTATCCATCCTTTTAAACTTATATTTCGTCATCAGGTCTCAAGAATGGTAGAAAATTTATTTTAAAGTAAATCTGTGAGGTTTTTACATAAATTACTGTCAAAAAGATACTTATTTCAATTAAGCTAAAAAATCCTCAACCCTCCCAAAGCTCATTCCTTATTCTAGAGCAAAACAAACTCCTTTGTCCCATTCTGTTACATTTTAAACTACTACGTCATTATTGAGAAACATTATAAATTATATTCTCCCACCTGAAATCAAGCCTATGAATTCCTTATAGGAAGATAGTTTGACATTAACACTATTTCTTGGGTAATTTCTAAGTTTCCTTTAGACTGTGGAACAGAATTCTGGACTAGAAATTGTAATTTTTTTGTTTAATAGGTTTTGATACACTTTTTGCTCATGAATTCATCAAATTGATTTTTTAACCCATCTCAGCTGCTAACATGCACAACATTCTAAACAGTAAGTGCTACAACAATTTAATTGTATGTTACATTAAAATATATATATATTTTTTTTGCTTTGAACTAATATCTTGCTATTTCATTTGATGGCCCTTAATACAGTCATTATGGGAAATGGTGAATTCTCTAAATGAGTAAGTGTTTCTACTTTTTATCTCCATCTCATTAATTATTAAATAAAACTGTTTTGTCACCCACAAAATTTTCACATTTTTAACCTTATAGTTGATCACTTTGTCCTTCTGGAGAAGTTTAAAACCTTTGTTTACCTTTGTAGTTTTTCTTTATATTTTTCCCTCTTATATCTTGCCAATTATCATCTTAAGAAAATGAAATGCTCAAGGTTCAAGGTTTTGTTGTTTTTTAATTTTTTTAATCTCCTCATAATTTTGGGTTTTTTTTTAAATCAATGACAAACATCAAAATTTTGAAGGACCTATTCACCATAAATATATTGAGTTACAGTTACCTCAAATTTATTTTTTTTACAGTTACATTTGTTTTACTCTGTGCATTACTTCACATTGAATTTTACAGACTCATAAAATGTTAGGGGTTGGAAGGGACCTCAAAGATCATTCAATTCCAGCCCCTTTCCATGGGTGGGGACACCAACCAGGTCAGCCTGCTCAAACGCCATCCACCCTTGAACAAGTCCCACTGATGAGGCAGACACAGCTTTTCTGGCTAACCTGGTACACTGCCTCACCAGATTCATTCCATCAACTAGTCTTTGCGTTTTGCGAAATTGTCATGCAGCTTTTTTAGTCAGATGCAATTTTTCTATATCTGTAATATCAACAAACCTTGTCATTTCACTGTTCTCTCTTTTTCACTGGATGAGGTGCAAATGCATTGGGGAGTACAAGTACTCACACAAACCTCTGAATATTTCCTTTCTCTAACCATGAGACAAATTTTAGTCGTACTTAATTAGTTAATTACATAGAATTTAGCTAGTAAAATACATACATAATTGAAATTTCCATGGTTTAATAAAGCTCATTTAAAAATCTTGACTAGCCATAATATTGCTAATTTGTTGGTTCCTCATCTTTCACTTTAATGTCTGTTCTATGCTTGGAAATATTTTCTCAAACTCATTTCTTTAAAAATATCTAGTACAAGAACTTCCTAAATCTCTCTGTATAATAAACACAAGAATTTTCAACATGATAAATTGATGTATTGTGTGACATGTAGAATTTTAATTTCATTTTCCCCTCACATATAATAATGCATTTCTCATTGCTTGTTTTTAACTTCCAAGACTCTGCATTCATTTTATCTAGAAAATTCTACTGCAGAACTTAATTTATGTTGGTTTGTAACAGGAGTGCTCTGGGCTAAAAATCAGTCTAAAGGCCATTTCTAAAAGGCACACACTACCTAATATGATGACAATGTTAAATTAGAGATTTCTCTTCTCTATGACCTCAGAATACTAACAGATTTTCATATGGGCAGCTAAATAACTTTCAGGTGGTAATGATTTTTAGCTATTAGTGACCCGGACTGAATCTGAACTTGTGACCTGTATGTGTACTCTGTATTTTTAATCATAACTGTAAAGCCCCTCAGATCAAGTCTTTCTCTCTTTCATTTTGCCATTCTTTTTAACAAAATGGAGTTTAGTCTGATATTCTGCTTCCTTATTCTATGGTTACAATTTAATGGATATAGGTCACAGTCTTATATGAGACAATTTTTAAATTTTTCTTAACTTTCCTCATAGTAGGCTATATCAGGAATCAATAGTAGAGGTCATGACTGAGGATTGGGTTGAATAATACTGAGCACTTACATAGCACTTTATGTGCTCAAAGAGCTGCACAAACATTATCTAAATAAAACAAATGTGTCTCATTAAGAAATCTGTTCACATGTACTCTGACGAGACAAACAAGCATGGAAAAATGCATGACAAATTACTTAAATAGTCCTCCTTTGCAAAGGGAATTGTGCCTGAAATGTGGTTCATCTTACCACAATATAATGTTTGTTTCTTTTTCATTAGTAGTGTGAATAGGCATTATTTAAGGTGTTTTCAGGGTGGGTGAATGTGTTTTGTAAAAAAATAACTGGATTTTATGACAAATATTCTGCGTGGCATTATTACTATGTGAATTAGCAAAGGAAACTTCAGCTTTAGCATTTAGCAGCATGTGGTAAAGAATTTTAATTTCCCTATTTTAAAGGTTAAGTGTTCCTTCAAGCCTACTTGTTACCATTTCCAAACAGAATAAACAGGGAACTTCCTCTAAGAAAGCTGATAGTTCATTTTATAAATATTTTAATAGAAATATGTTGCTTTTACATTCCTATCCCTAAGTGAGCAGTCAAGAATGAATATAACCAACTTATTTTTATGTAAGATAGAGATTTTTAAATTCCAAATTTTCTTAATTGAATGAAGCATTTGAGCAAACATAAATCATTTGTCAAGATATATATGAGGATTGCTGAGGATTTTTTTACACCTAAACTATTTTTAGTACTCCATACTCAACAGCTCTCTAAGGCTGACATAACGGTACTAATCATATACAATACAAAGCAAGGGGCAATATGTATATCCATGAGAAATTTAAATAAACTTCAATGTTCTCATTCTTCATATGTGACATCCCTTCTGGCGGGTAGGGCCACTCAGACTTTTGAGAAGTCAAGTTTATTTTAATAGATAAAATATTGCTGAGTGACACACTGCAATTAAAATCATGATAGAAGTATGAAAGCAAATTTTTTTACTATTCTGCTTCCCTGGATAATTTTAGCCTCTCATTAAAAGCTGACGACAGGCAGAAGGATCACTGGAGCTCTTTCCCTAGAAGAGATTACCCTTGCTGAACTTCTAAGCCTTTCCACCCATTCATGGTTATGCTTAGAAGTCCCTTTGTGTGAACTTGATCCCTTACTTTCTCATCCAGGTCCTGTAATTTCCTTACTAGAACAATATTTTGAAGTCTTCCTTCCTTCCTTCCTTCCTGCTTTTACACTACTTCTTCCTAGAAGGTAACAGCTGCCTGCAGAAACAGAATTAAAACAGCCTTTGTACACAACTGGAAACACATGGGAAAGCAAAACACTAAGATCCTGGACATTTCGGACCATATCTGCATAGCCTGGTATCAAGAGTTACCCCTCACTCCACCCATTCAACTGCAGAATTTGTTACAAAATAATTCAGGCATTGCTGTATGGAAGTGAGGCAACTCTCTTTGCTCAACAGTGTTGACTCAGTGTAGAAAGAAATCCACATCACAATCTTCACTTGATCACACAGGTGAACATTTCTGGGACTTTGCTAAACACTGAGGATACTAAAATACCCTGTAATGACTGCCCTTATTTCCCTCATTAAAAGCAAACGAGCGAACATACAAACACAACATCAATCCAAAAGAATTATTAAATAGAAGAGCTTAATCCTTTATTCTGATGAGCAAGTTCTATTCTTTACCAGTTTGAAAATATCTTTGAGAAATATTTATCGGTTTAAAAATTGAGCTGACCCCATAAAGACAATACAGAGTACAGTCTTGTAGCATGGATTTATTTCTTAGGTGTTTTCATCTTAAATGGTTTAAAATAGTTATTGCAGAATGTTTCATGTTTTACGGTTTGTTCCATTCCCCCCTGTATTGTTAGATTTGCCCAATTTATATCCACCCACCCACTTGTCTATCTTTCGCTAGACCTCTCCCTTTACCCAGAATGTTCCCTGTTTCCCCTCCCATTGAATTGTCAGTCCCACTTTGTGCCAAGCCTTTGTTCTGGAGACTTCCATGCCAATCTTACGTTGACTGAAGCCCCATTGGTTTATGTAAGTTGTTCCCTCCCCCTGTGTGTCCTCATTGGTTCCTATATTGTAAACCCTGTCGTGTGCTCCTCTCCTGTATGTTCTTTATTGGTTTGAGAAAGTACCTTCCCCCTAGAACCTGTTAAAAAACCTCTGCACATCCAGTGTCTGGGTCTTTTCTTCCGTGGACCCTCCTCGGAAATAAACTTCTTTGGAATCTATGCCCCTCTCTCATGCCTTGCTCTGCTGATGCTCAATAGCACCTTGTGCTGTGGAGCCTCTCTGTTAGCTAAGCCTTATCTTAGGTTCTCCTGAGAACGGCCCGCTCCATGGCCGTGATGCCATCGAGAGCAAGTTGGAAAATCCAGCACTGCATCAGTACAGGTTCCATAGATTTAAGGTTTGTATTATATTTACACATCTTTTTGTGAAATAATAAGCCTCTTTAGGCATAATTTAGGGAATGGGACATAAAAAATAATAACATCATTTTTAAAATATCTTTCTCAATAAATTCTTTTATTTAGTAACTTTAAAAGTAACTCCTTCTTTAGTAACTGAATCTTGAGCTTGTATTTTTTTATTTTGCTTACATTTCTCGTGTATGAACACGTGATTGCAGCAACAACGTATGACAACCCAGAACTATAGACTAGCTTGTCTTTTTAGTTTTTATATATTACAGCCTTGGAAAACTGGCTCAAGATCTCAAATGACAGCTGAAGGGAAAACTTACGTGGTATAATCACATGTAGAAGTTCAAACAATCTTCCTTTTGAACACAAGTGCTATACTATACAAGTAGCAGAAGTTTTGTAAATATGCCCTTTTATTTTTCAGTTCTAAACCGTAATCTATTAATTGAAGGACAATTAATTCCAGGAGAAGTTAAAAATTCACTTATGCCAGTCACAACTCCATTAGAATAAAACAAATCTTAACAGACAAGAAATCAAATAACTCAAAACGAAATAACAAATCTAAATTGGGGGTTGGCACTGAGGAGATCAAGAAAAATATACAAGTAAAATATTTCAGAAGCAGAAAAAGCTACAAGTGAACAAATATAGTCTCAGGAAAACTGCCAAGCATTGAAAAGTGAAATAAAAATTGACTAAATTTGAAATAATCACAAAATTCAAGTGGGCTTTTTTCAGATGAAAATTAATGTTGAAACTACCAGAGATAATATGAATAAGAGTAGTAGCACTTAAAACTTGTAAATGACTTATTCTAGCAATGCAATTAAGAGAAATTCGTAACTTGTGTTCAGAAAAGCCACACCAGACATAACTTCCTTACTGATCAGAATCTGACTGTTTGAAAATAAAGGCAAATTTTGTTGCAGCACAACTTTTTTTTTTCCTCTAAATTTCAACTTCATAAGCCCCCTATGGTTTCTGCCCTTATTGATCTCCAGTTTTCAATAATTTTTCTAAGCCTATATATACCTCTGTTATGCTTGCTTATAGATATGTTCATTTGTATTCTTAATCTTTTTCTTCTCACCTCTTAGCTTAATTTATTTTCTCCAAAGTATTTTTCTAATTAATTATAGATTAGAATCACAGAATGTTTTGGGTTGGAAGAGACCCTAGGGATCATTTCAGGGGCACCTTCCATTTGAGCAGGTTTCTCAGATCCCCATCCAGCCTAGCCTTGAAGAATTAAAGGGGTGGAGCACCCATAACTTCT